>PVJA010001433.1:53380-127303 GCA_004027025.1 Myocastor coypus | reverse complement strand
TTTTTTTTTTTTTTTTTTTTTTTTTTTTTTTTTTTTTTTTTTTTTTTTTTTTTGACTTTTTGAGACAGGGTTTCACTATGCAGTTCAGGCTGGCCTTGAGCTCAGTTTTGTAGCCCAGGCTGGTCTCGAACTCGCACTGATCCTCCTGCCTCAGCCTCCCGAGTGCTGGGATTACAGGCGTGAGCCACCACGCCCGGCTGAAGCTAAGATATTGACTGTAGGTAAAAAGAGTGAAGAACCTTGAGTGGGTATGGGAGTGTTTAATAAATCACCTGCTGAGCCTTTTCTAGAAGCCAGAGCAAGTGCTGTGTCACAACTCCAGACAGATGAAGATCTCTCTCTGTTATATATCTAGGTAGCCAGTGCAACCAGCATTATGACTAAATTGAGCTCCTTTTCGCATAGTTTTTTTTTTTTTTTTTTTTTTTAGGCCAGATCTCTAGCTGAAGCTGACCTTGAACTTGGTGCTCATTGCCACTTCCAGCTGCCTATATAGGATTTTTTTTTTCTTTCTTTCTTTTTTTTTTTTTTTTTTTTTTTTTTTTTTTTTTTTTTTTTTTTTTTTTTTTTTTTTTTTTTTTTTTTTTTTTTTTTTTTTTGGTGATTTTGGTTGCTGTTTTTCCTTGGTCTTCAGAGGATGTCAAGTGTTGATACCAGAAGAGAGCAAACAAAGATAATACCTGTATATAAGTTTGTCTCTAAATAAAAACTCAAGTGATTTCTGCAAATAATGTATCCCAAATAGGAGAAGATAATCACAAATAAAGACCACCATGTTTCTTGGGGTAATTGCTTGATACTCTTGGCTTTCTCAAAATGAGCAACTCTGTCTTTATAAAGGAGAAATTGATGGGCTGGGGAGATAGCTCAGTGGAATAAGTGCTTGCTTGGCAAGAGCAAGGTTGTGAGTTCAATCCCTGGTACTGGAAAAAGAAAAGAAAAAAAAAAGTAGAAAGTGTCTCCTGTCATAGGAGGACCTGGTCACTTTGTAAGCGAGGCAGTGTACATTAGATAGCCTTGATCTTGCAGCCCTGGGGCAGGGGTGCTGGTAGCTACTGGAGGTGAGAAAACTGTTTTACACTTATTTCATACAGTATCCTCATTTATAGGCCTTCCCTTTGGTTTACCATGTCTCTGAGTACAGATGTACTAAAATGTGAAATTGCATTGTATACCTGCTGCACAATAGTATACCTATGCAAATCAAGTACCCACAAATGGATATTATTATAAAGAACAGCATATTCCATGCTAACTTTGCATCTTAGTTACTTTTCTTGTTGCTGAGACAAAATACCTGACACCTGAAGGTAAAGGAGGAAAAGGTTATTTCACTCAGCTTATGGAGATTTTAATCCACAACTGGCTGCCTGCAAGACAAGGTGGCACAGCAGAGGGCATCACAGAGGAGACACAGTCCCTGGCAGCAGGCAGGAGGCAGCAAGCAGTAGCCCTAGCTTCTTTCTGTCCTTTTTCATTCTGCAAGTTCATTGCTTGATGCCAGCCACACTCATAACCTTTATCCCAATCTCACACCCTAATCCTGTCACCTTCTGCACTCCTCACTTATGGGGCCAGTGAGATGGTTCAGCAATCTAAAGCGCTTGCTTGGCAAGCTTAGGGAACCGCAGAGACTGAGGTTCAATCTGGGGCACCACATGCTGCACCAGCCCCACCCTCATGGCAGGCTGAGCCGGTCATAATAATAATAATAATAAAATATATAAACTCCACACTTACAACTGCATGAGCCTTTGGGAGGACATCTAAGTAGGAGCCATAACTTTTGGTAAGAAATTAAAATACAATTTCTATCCCTATAAATAGTTGAAACCCTGGGGAGACTGAAGCAGGAGAACTGCCAAGAGTTCAAGATAAGACCAGCTTGGGCTGCCTAGCAGAGCATCATCTCAAAAACAAACAAACAAACAAACAAACAGGGCTTACCAGTTTAGTTTTGTAAGAGAAGTAACTCTGATTTTAAAGCTGGTAGTTAATTGTCTTAGTTTTAGTCATCAATAGCTGGTAGTTCTTAGACTGACTCTTTTGGTAAGCAAAACAAACTAAACACAGCAAAGACAACACAACACAAAGTTTATACAAAAGTTTCCTGGAAGACTTTGGGGAGGCAGGAAGTGGAGGAAGAGTGCAAGTGGAATGTGGAGATGTTAGATGGGAAAGAAATGCTTTAATTTATCAAAAAGGTTTGAGTTAAATACGTAGCATCAGTTTTCATACTTTGGCTAGTGCAGTTTGTCAAAAAGGCTTACAGTACTGGATGTTGAGGCTAAGACCAGTCAATTATTTGAATATTAGAATGCTTTCACTTTGGTTTTGATTATTACTAAGTCTATGGTGCAGACCTGAGATTTGCTTCTATTTAGGGGATTGTGTTGGAGAAGATGTCACCCATGAAGTCTCCTTTATAAACATGCCCTTTGAAGTTCTGTTATTCTAAGAGCTAACTATTGATTTTTCCTAACTAATAGAACATATGGGGTAACCGTGACTTCCCAAAGGTTGAAATGTAGACGACACCCCAGGGACCCAAGAAAGTATGCAAGAGTGTTCTGGGCTTTTGAGAAACCACGCTTCTAAAAGAAGAAAAGTTAAGACTCACCATATGGTGCTATGTTATTATCAGTGGGCCAGCTACAAATACAAAATCTGTACATTTTGAAATATAAAACATCAAAGCTGAGGGAGAGATAAGTAGATATTAGATATCAAATTCCCATTTTATTCATGCACAGCTTAGAATATAAATGGATTTAGGGAGACCTAATGACTATTATAGACTGCATTCCTCTGGTTTATGTACTCCCATAAAGAGTGGCAACTACTGTTTATTACTATTTGCAACAACAAGTCTAGTTCATCCAGGGTAGTGAAACAACTAATTAGCAGTTTTTAAACGGCCTAAATATATTAAAAGCCCCAATCGAGTCAATAGCTATTACTTAAAACATGTGACATAAATATGTGTATCGATCCACAAAGTCCTCACTGAGTATTTTCATCGTGGGATGTCTTCTGCTTGGTCTAATTCAGTGCCTGTCCATTTGCCTTGGTCAAGAAATATTCTTAAATTCTCATTGTCATGTTCAAATTACATTCACAGTCCCACTGGCTCTCTCAAGCTTAGGATTGTGATGCTTCTGATTAGATTCAGAAGGCACTCATTAGCTTAAAATTTTCAGTATTATAACTCCTAAAAGAAAATGACATTGAAAAATTTTAAAATAAAACTTGCCCTAAAAGCTTAATAAGTATATAGATATACTAGTGTAAATATATTGGCAGCTTGTCATTCCATCTACCCTTCCTTGTCCTGTGATGTGAGTCCTGTCCACTGGCTACATTTGTTTCACAGCAGTGTCTAAAATATTTGGTTTTGTCGACTTGCAGATGAAGTATTCTAAGGGCACTGCCCTCCTCCTTGCCTCCCGGTACCCAGTGTGAAGCATTTGGAGAACGGTAATTCTGACAATTCCGCTTGTTTAAAAGTGCGAAGGTTTTAAAAGAGGACCTGGGATTGTGCCAGGGGTTAATCTTCCAGTATATTTTATCTCTCACAAATCTATTTTTAAAAAATGAGCCTGGCCTGAAGTGTTACTATGGTTGGCAATGGCCTGATTTTGCTTCATTTCGTGGGAGACGCCTAAACCCAGGTGGGGGGCGGCTCATTTAGGGGATGATCCCTGGGCATTGCCCGGGCTGAGGCTGCAGCCGGCGTCACTCCAGTGCTTGCAGACCCAGTACTCGGAAACAAAAGGGTTACTTGTTTCCCCCACCGCCTTTACCCCCAGATCGATTTTTCTTATTTAATCAGCAAGCAAAAAGAGACACAGTGAAGGAAAAAATAAATAAATAAATAAAATTGCAGGATGGTTAAGTGTTGGGGGAGGGTGGAAAGTAGGGCTGCAGTGGAGAAAATACTTCCCGGAGCTGGGCTGCCGCGTCCGGGAACGAGGCGGGGAAGCCGGCAGCACAGCCAGCCTCCTCTCCGCTCGCCGGCTGGTGGCTCATTTGGCTTCCCTCTGCCACCGAGTGATCACATACATTATTTCCCCCAAGATAACACAATCCAACTTGTATTTACCGACATCCTCTCTCTGCAGCCTGTTTGAGATTTGTTTTAATAAATAAGTGTTTTATATGAATGATGCGGTAATTGAAACGGGCACACAACACCCCCCCCCCCCTTTTACTGCAGGAGGTTCCTCAACCCCAATCTGGTTGGAAAATAAAACGCTTTGTCTCCACAGCCTCCCCCCAGCGCACCCCCACCCGCGCGCAGTGTGTGTTTTATACGTGTGTGTGTCTCAGCCCCTCCAGCAGCCAAGAGAAAGCAGCGAGCCAATGAGAGAGCCCGGTTTCATAAAAGCTGCTCGCTGATTGGTCCGATGCGAAAGGGCATTGGGAACAAAGAAAAGTCCCTTTCAGGTATAGAGGCTTAGAGCTCCTTTTGCTTCACTCCCCTTGTGTGTGTTGTGTTTCATTCCTGATTTCAGTGTTGCAGAACAAGCTTGTTGTGTGTGTGCACCAGGGGGATTTTTGTTTTCCGTTTTTTTATTTTAATTTTTGCTTTTATAAAAATACACAGGACAGTCTGACAGTTGATGAGCCATCTTCTTTAATAAAAATTGTTGAAGAGATTATAATTTCCAAAATAAAGCGGCTGCAACCAAACACATTCAATGCAGTTAGAAGGAAAAGGTCAACTCGATCCCATACAGACCGTAAGTACGGTTGCGTGGTGTGTCTCTCTAGCACTTAGCGGGGACTTCCTGCAGGGGAATGCGCGACTTTTATGCATTGAAATGAGGAACTAGTTACAGGGCTTGGCTTTTGCAGTTAGAACGACCCGAGAAGGGTGAGTTTTATTCAGTGGAGGGTGAAGCATTTGTAACTTCTTCACACTAATGAAGCTTGACTGGGTACTCTGGATAACTTAAGAGTAAATTACCTTTTGGGCTCCAACCCAAAGGAGGAGGCAGCGACACAGTTACCTGTCCCGCTCCAGCTCTCCAGCGCACCTTGCTCTCCCTCCGTCCTCGCTACGCGACCCCTCCCCAGCCAGCCAGGAAAATGGGACAGGAGCCGAACAAGCCGATTTCTGTCTCCTGTCACATCCTAGTGCCCAATGATTTAACTGCAAACAAGGGAATATTCACCCATTACATGTAATGGCTACGTTACTGTTTTCCACCTTTAAGGCAAGCAGCAAAAACACCATTGAAAGAGAGAGGAGCCCCACCCCACTCCAACAGACCCACAAATAGTAACAATGGTGCGTTTATTACAAGACCCAGTTTAGGGGCTAGCAAGATGGGTTCTTTGTTGAGGACACCGAGGGGTCCCTAAAGTCCGCAGCGTTGGGAGGCGACCCCCCCTCCCCGGCGCCCGTGTCCCTGGCCCCTGGAGAAAGCCTACAAATTGGAGATAAGTTGAGGAAAGGTTTATAAGGTGTTGCTTTAAAACATCTGCTTCGCTCTCGCGCTCTCCTTTCACTCCTCCGAACTTCCGCGGCCAGATCGCCGGGAATGTTTCACATTCATAACTCGAAGCTGAGCCCTAGGGGGCGGGGGAGGGGGGACCTTCAGCTTTTTTTTTTTTTTTAAAGACCAGATCAGTATTTTCTTGATACGCTTGTCACCATTTTTGTTCTCACGACAACCAATTGAGCCCTTGATCCTCACGTGATGTGAAAGGCTAGCACTGTAGCCAAATCGCTGCTTTTAGTGGTTGGTTGTGGCTCGCTCGCGCCCATCCCCCGCCCCGCTTCCAGCGCGGCGACTCTGAGCTTCCAATCCATCAACAATTCATTACTGCTTTTAGCTTCCCAACGCCAGCTAATTAAAAATCCTAAGCCCTGCTCGGGGGCCCTCGGACCCAGCCCCGGGAGGGTGGGCAGAGGGGGGAGGGGGTCCGCGCGGAGACGCGCCGTGGGCTGCGCGCGAGGGGACTGTCCGGAAAAGGTCGTTTAAAAAAAATCTTGTTTTGACTCTAATTATCGAATTACCACATGACTGATTGGCGTGAGCGTAGAAGACGCACCCCCCTCCCCCCGACTATACCAGGAACACGGTTCCTTTTTCTTAAAACAACGTAAAGCAGGAAAGCATCACATCCTGGGGCTCGAAGCCGAAGCCCACGGGAAACGGCCTCGAGTGGGTCCCCAGCTCGGCCCCTGCTCCTGCTGCTCCCCACCTTCGGGGCTCTCCGCCCACTTCCCACCCTCCTACCTCCTCCTCCTCTTCCTCCCCTTCCCCCTCCTCTCCCTACCCCCTACTCTTCTCCCCCTCCTAGGCTTCTAAGTTAGTTGGAGAAATCAAATCTGTCAGGACGGGCGGAAAAATGCCACTTCCCGACTAACAGGCGGAATCCAGCCCAGATTTTCAGTCCTTTCTTCTTATTCTTTCTTCCCTTTCACTAATTTATCCCGATGTTAGCACATTCTGTCTTGTTACTAGCGGACGCCCGTAGGTTTGCTACATGGGATCATTACTTACTGATCCTGGGGACTCTGAAGTCGGGGACTGAAGGCAGAATGAGAAGTTGGGAAAACTTTTTTCTCTAAGCTCCTTCCCCCCCCTCCCCCCGATCTTTTAAACCTATTATTCTCGATGCTTGTTAAGAGGAAAAAACGCCTTTGGTGCTTCTGTTGTGAATGTGAAACATTATCTTCCAGCTGTACAGTGACACATTTTTTTAAGGAGAAAAGGACTCCCGATCTATTTGCCAAAAGGGGGTGGGGGTGGGGCGGTGGAATAATGCTATCAAGTGATTATTCCGGCTGAGATGTGTTATTTGGTTTCTTCCTTCTTGATCATTTGGTGTTTAAGTAAAATGAGGTACAGGCTTGTTTGCCGAGTGGAGTGGGAAATGCATTTTGATTTGCTGGCCTAATTAAAAAATGATAAAGGATTAAAGGTAAGCAATGTCTATGTGTGTGTGTATATATATATATGTATATTTATTTATTTTTCTTGACAATCAACTGTTAAAAAGGGGCTGATCCCTTTAAAAACCGTTTTAACTGCTCTTTGTCAAACACACACTCATTTGCGGTCACTGAGGCCACCTTGGCAGATCACGTAAAGTGTATGTCTTAATCAGTTTCCCTGCAGTCTCTAGCACCCTATTTAACAGCCTGAACAATTCTTGACCTAGGGAGAGAGTAGAATTGTCTAGATAGATTTTTTTTCTCCCAAAAGGCAGATATTTAACCTTTAATACAACATTGTCTTTTTTAGAGAGAAATGCTTTTACCGACGTGTGTGTGTATTCCAAAAAATTGTATAAACTGTTTGGGAACAGAGGATAGGTAGGAGGTATGTATGTGTGTGGGGAATTACTGATGGGGTGTGTGTGTGTGTGTGTATGCTGTTCCTTACTGAGAACAAAAACCAGATTGCCCTGAGACAATTTGTAAGAAGCACTAAAATTAGAAGTAAGGAAAATTTACCAACATCCTTTTGAAAACTAGTCTCAGAGAACTTCCAGGGTCTGGTCTTTTAAATTGCAAGAGCTAGTACATGTTTAGGGGTGTTTCATGCTGTGTCCCTCTTGTCTTGAGTGTTCAGCCTGTGTTTCTGGGTTTGAGATATCACATGTACCAGACAAAAATCCTCAACTTAAAAAAAAAATACACACACACACACACACACACACACACCTTTCTGGACTTGAACAGATCCTTAAGATATGTTAATGCTTTTAAAAATCTGATTATTTTTGTGTTGCTGAATATGTGGTTTTCTTTTTAGTTAACATAAGATGCTTACTGTCATGGGAATGTTTTGGGGGTCTGGTTATTCTCCTTTAAGTGTGATATTGGATTGTGGAGACAATACATGAACCACTTAACTCTACCCTCCCCTGTACCCCTTACTGACTCCCCAGTATTAAGCGTCTTTTATTCTGGTAACACCCAGACAAGAAATATTCGGCTTTTCCCCCCTTCACAGGAGAAGGTGGACCTGGACTGACGGGTGTAAAAATCCCTGGACACATTCGTGGGGCAGGAAAAAGAAGAGGAAGATTGGAAGATTTTTTTTTTTTCTGTCTCTCTAAGAGAAAGCCCAGCGGAGCTAAACGAATGTCCCCTCATCTCCAAAGGAAAGTTCATCGGATTTTTATTCTAGAGAGCCCATCTTCAGGATGTCAGTGAACATTTCTACTGCAGGAAAAGGTGTGGATCCAAATACAGTTGATACTTATGACAGTGGTGATGATTGGGAAATCGGGGTTGGAAATTTAATAATTGATTTGGACGCTGATTTGGAGAAGGACAGGCAGAAATTTGAGATGAATAATTCCACCAACACCACTAGCAGCGGCAACTCTAAGGATTGTGGAGGTCCGGCCGCCAGTGGGGCTGGTGCTACCGCAGCCTTAGCTGATGGCCTAAAATTTGCTTCTGTTCAGCCCTCCGCTCCCCAGGGGAATTCACACAAAGAGACCAGCAAATCAAAAGTGAAAAGGAGTAAAACTTCTAAGGATGCTAATAAATCTCTGCCTTCTGCTGCCTTGTATGGGATTCCGGAGATCAGCAGCCCTGGCAAGAGGCAGGAAGTCCAAGGGCGCCCTGGAGAGGCGACTGGCATGAATTCAGCTCTGGGTCAAGGTGTGAGCGGCGGCAGCAGCGGCAACCCAAACAGCACCAGTACCGGCACTGGCACCTCCGCTGCCTCCGCGGGGGCAGGCTCCTGTGGGAAGGGCAAGGAGGAGAAGCCAGGTAAAAGCCAGAGCAGCCGAGGCGCCAAGCGGGATAAGGATGCGGGGAAGTCCAGGAAGGACAAGCACGACCTGCTGCAGAACGGCAGTGGCGGCCCGGCCCCCGGCGCGGGGCCCCTCTATGGCTTTGGGGCCAAGAGCAATGGAGGCGGCGCGAGCCCCTTCCACTGCGGGGGCGCTGGGAGTGGCAGCGGCGCGGCTACAGGGGAAGTTAGCAAAAGTGCCCCGGATTCAGGGCTCATGGGAAACTCTGTGTTGGTAAAGAAGGAAGAGGAGGAGGAGGAGAGCCACAGGCGAATCAAGAAACTGAAAACCGAGAAGGTAGGATACCGTCGCCTTCCTAGATGTCCTACTCTCCTCTGTGTGCATTTGTGTGGGCTGTGCTTCCGTGTGCTTTCCACGATGCGTGTTACCGGTTCTTTGTGAGATTTCTCTGATATACAACCTTTATGTTCAGATTTGATATGGGAGTGTTTTCTCGGGTGCAGTGTCAGGCTCCTGCTGCTGCTGTTGCTGCTGCTTCTTCTGCTGTGGTTCTAGTGTTTGGGTCCCCGGGTGGGAGGGGCTGAGTGATCTTGGTGCCTTTGACCTTACAGACAGGGGTACCTGGCGAGTCAGCAAGTTGCACCATGCGTTTAATAGAAACCGCGCTTGTGTATCCACTTGACTCTTGTCCTGGTTTCTTCCTTAGGGAGCTTTGCCTCGTTTAAACTTACACATCTATATTTCTGCTAGTGCTGTGTCCTTGGGTGCAGGTTCAAGTTTCCTCTGTGGAGAGGGATAGAGAACATTCTAGGCTGCCTGCCACCGTCACCCCACTCATTCATTGTTTTGTTGCTATCTCCAAAATAGTACCCCCAAAGAATGACCTTGGAGGGCTCCTTCTGTCAGTGGTCCTGAATTACATTCTGAGCTTGGCGTTTTGGGTCATTGGTTTCTTGACTGCATCCAAACTGGGATGCTTTGGGTGGATGCTAGTACTAGTACTGTAACTTTGTTTCTTCACTTCCTGGCAACTAGAGATTTTAGGAGTGTTACCCTATCAAGTAGAGTGTCCAGCTCACGGGAGAGCTGCAAGGCTGGTAAGAAAAGTGAAATAAGACGTGGTGGATCGATGTCCCTAAAATGCAAAGACAAGGCCAAAGAGGAGGCAGGAAGAGTGAAGCTAGTTGAAAGAAATGCTCATTGTATTTATGTGGATAGTCACGCAGGACACTGGCACCTTTCTCTGCACCTTTGTTATTGGCGGCAAGTCTGCAGTTAGGCATTACTTTGCAAACACTGCCTCAGTGCTGCGCTCCCTGGGCGCCAAGGCCTCTGTTCTGCCTCCTGCAGTGCGATGTGTGGGTGCTCACTAATGTCTGGGAACGGAAGGTGCTGCCTCCCCCAGAAACGCAGGTAGCCGGGGTGCCCCTCGTCTTTCTGTAAAACCCATCTTCGGACCAGTTTAACAGTGGTGTCAGCAGAAGGGGCGTTTCTGTCATGTGACCTGTGGTGTGGTTGTTTGGAGATATGCCTACTAAATTATGGGATTCTTGCTCTTTCTGACTTGATTAAAAGGATTAGAGTTATAACTGGTGGTAATATGTGCTTAGGTAATTTTTTCTATGGAAATTTATGCATACTTCTCTAAGCCTTGTTTGTTTTTATGTGCTCAACATACAGAGTATAAGAATAAAGCTTTGATTTTAGAAGTTAAAGGATGTTGAAGTACAAAAATGCCAAGTTTAAAAGGATGTCGAACTTTTTTTTGTACGTTTACTCATACATTCTTGGTTAGACAGCATACTGCATTGATAAATTTAAATGATTTTTTTTTAAATCCCAGGTTTCAATTTTTATGTTTAAGTATATACTAGTTTCACATAATTTCTGCCAAGGGCATTGTGAAGTCTTCTCATTACTTAGTACAGTAGGGCCTTTACCTTTGTTGCAATGGTCTTCCAATTGCAGCTCTAATCTGCTCTAACTATCTAGATGAATTGCCCTAATCCAGCGCGCACAATGGCTGTGGTTAAGGAGTCAGAGCCATTTGATTGGATTCACTGGCTGCTTGGAATGTGGGAGGTACTGCCCTTTTGCATTCCCCTTAGCCTTTTAATCTTCCAGCCAAATGTTCGCATTCAACAATTTTGTTTAGCTGGGTATCTGAGCATTTCAGGATCTCAAAAGCTGCTGTCATGGCAACTGAGATTAGAGTGCGGTGTCACTTCTCCAGTTTTTGTGTTCTTTTAGCTTTCTCGTCACAGAGGAAACTGGATGAAGCATCAGGAGAATTAAATTATTCATATACTTGCAACTCATCCTCAGTCAGAGCAGTGTAAATGTGATCATATGAATTACACAAATGAAAAGTAAACAAGCTATGTTTGGCCTGGGTGGTAGTGGTGAGGCATGCGCTGTGCTTAGAATCACTTCTGTCCCAGCTTGGGAAGGAAGGGGCGAGGCCAACCTAACCTCTCTTCCTGGTTTGACCCAGAGTTCTTGAGGATCTCTTCAAGGGGCTTCAACCCTTCAGTGTTGGCCATTCTTGGCAAGCTGGGATGTTGGCCCAGGATCTCAAAACATATTCTGTGAGCCTTTCCTCCTCACTTCCACCTCACCACAGGAGTGAATGCCACCGTGTGAACACACCCTTATTCCACCAACTAGTGGTGGTGTCAACTTAGGCTTCAATTTAGAACATATGTCCTAATAAAGTGAGTAAACTTTGGTAGGAAGTGAAGATTTAGTAGGACACGCCTTCCCTCACAGAAGTGTTTCAACTTGGAGGCATCTTTCAGAAAGATTTTTTTTGGGTCAGTTTAGGTGATGTTTCATTTCAAACTTGCTTATCTGGATTTGTGCAGAAAAAGGCCTTGAAGAAGGGATATGGCGTTTAATAAACAGACAGTGCCACATCCAAACACCAATCAGGAGGGGATGTGTGAGCACCTTTTTTTCTTTTTTCCTGCTTTGAATGTTTGTAGGAGGGTCACAGGGGGCTGTCACTGGTTAATTTTCCCACCATGCTTACAGGTCTATTTTTGGTCTGTGTATTCAGTTTCTTCACTATACAAAGCCATATAAAACATAATAAATTGGACCATATAAAACCTAATTAAATCAATGAGTGTTCTACTCCTTTTTGTAGAAACCACAACTATGCTGTAAAAGTCACCCTCCCTTGGTATGTGAGCAAAATTCAAAACATGCCATAATTCTAAGATGTTTGAACTGTGTTTCTGTAGCCCGTTTTGTGAGTAAGCCACTAGTGACATGTCTGAATAAGTAGATTTGACGGGTTGGCTTTTGGGTGTTAAAACCTGCCTCCACCTTCTCCGTCTTTTCTTTTGAAGAGGAATAGTTTTGTATTGAAGCTCATGATATATCCTGTTTACTCCATTTTGACTTATCAGAGTAGCAAGCATTTGGCTGGAATAGTTAAAGTTCTGCATATATGCTTATTTGATTGTTGAAACATTTTAAAATGCATGGAAAAATTCATAAATGCAGCTGATACCTAAGTAGAAGTGAAAGACACAGAAGGTCATGAAGCTGTAGTTTAGTATTCCATTCAGCACATGTTCCAAGAAGAGAATTACTTCTGTAATACCCTATTGCCTTCATTAACATGGTCCTTGTCATCCTGAAAGGAGTGTCTACAAATGGACCTGCCTATGAAAGCTATCGTTCATTTTGTTCTCTTGTAGAAGCCCTTTACACTTCACTTGGGAATTATGACACATTTTCTAAGTGAGGGTGTGAGCTGTTTAAGAATGTTTTTTGATTAGTGAGAATTTTTTTTTTTTTTTTTTAGCTAATATGCCCCACCCCCAGTACAGGCCTCCCATGACCATGCTTAGAGTGCAGTTTATGTATGGTGAAATAAAAGAACAGGAAGGTCACTCGGTATAATTAAAGAACAAAGTCCATTGTTGTTGGACAGCACACTGTTTTGAGAGCTACATAAGAGACTGAGCTGTTGAAAACATTGGTCACTAAGGGTGGGGCCCAGTCAGTGCTGACTCAGCTCCTTACTTTTCTGTAGGCTTCCTAGGAGGGTGATCAGGCTCTTTAAGGTGGATCCCAGGGGGCTGCCCTTTCTTTAAGAAAGGGCTTTGTGAGAACTCATGTATTTTGTAGTATTTGTGTGATCAGGCCAATCACTGCATTCTGGAGATTAGTATTTGAAATGTTAAATTTGTTGGGGAGATTAAACATGTCCACAACTGTTCAGAATTGAGCTAAAGGAGATAATATATAGTAACTTTTAATAACTTTGCAAATAGTCTGTAAAGCAAAAATGGGGGGAGGAATTGATTGTCCAAATGTCATGAGGTTAAGAATGCTCCTCAAATGAACTGCAAGGCTGCAAGATGGTTTTAATTAGAGGGTTATAAAGACTTATTTTTTCCTAAGCAGCATTTTATAGTTAGTAAATGAAATGTATGCCGAAAGTGCTAAGCAGAAATCTCCCTAACCACAGAGGTGTTCAATAACCAGATTTAAAAAACATGGAAAGTACCATCTGTTCTTCGTTTCCAGCATGAAAAACAGGGATTGAATGGCTGAGATTTGCTCCAATTTTGACGGTGTCTGCTTTTTTTTTTTAATTTAAAGAAGTTCACCTGGTACTTCATAGGAACTTGAAATTGCAGTAATATGAGCAACACTGTGAAAACACATGTTCCTACATTTATTTTAACCAGTTCCACTTTTATCCAAAAGATTTCCAGAAGCTTGGCCCTTGACCACGTTGCAATAGTCTCTTGGTTTCTTCAGCATTCACACTGAGGGAGTTGTTTCTTCAAAGCTCTATTTAGTCAGTACTTGAATTATTCTGTCAATTTTTCCCCTGGAGGCAGGGGAGGTCTCTCCTTGCTGCACCCTGGTCAGCATTTATCAGTTAATCTAATTGCATGTGGTAGTAGAGGTGGACTGGTGTTTACTGTACATAGCCCACATTCCAGTTTAGAACTGTAGGCTCTAGGATTGTTGATGACAAGCAACTATTCTTTTAAGGGTAATTTTTGAGTCCTTGACTTTCAGACACTAAGATTCTTGGTACTGTGTTTAGTAAGAGCTCTGGGTAAAACATTATCCATCCTTTGTTTGAGGTCTTTTATTGAAGCTAATGACTGGGCTTGTGCCTCCCTGAGATAAATGACATTATCTCTGAGTGGGCTGACAGGAAACAGACATGTTAATGGTGAAGCTGCGGGGAGGATCTGCTAGGGTTCTGACAAAAGAGTTGAGAAGGGACCCCTGGTTGTGGTCATTAACACATAATGCATTCTTGCTCTTCCTAAGAGGCCCTTGATAATTGCAAAGCTATTTTAGCCACAGCACTTAAATCATAAATCTACTACTCCTAGTTCCCTTGCATCCTGAAAAGTAAGAAAGCAGTGTGTTTTTGTTAACAACTGTGTATCTGGCTTTCTAACATGGTGGCAGCTCTTAGGCTACATGGCAGTAGTAGCATTTGGGAGAGCTGTAGATTGAACTGTGTGTGTGTGTGTGTGTGTGTGTGTGTGTGTGTTTTAATGTATTTGGTACAGGACGTTGCACTTTTTTTTTTTTTTATCAGATGGGTTCATTCTTTGTCTTTCAACTTTCACGAGCCTTCATGTTGCTTTAATAAGGCAAAAAGTGGTTCCAAAGCTGAAGAGAAGTCATTTTGATACTTGGAAGATGTCTCTTGGGAAGAAGGATGAAATATCTTTTCATAAGCTGGTAAAAAGATTTTGCTCAGTGATGTGAATGTGATGAAGCCTGCCTTTTGAAGTATATGTTTAAAAAATCATAGGTATAATTGAGTTTCAGTGCAGCTTAAACTCTTCTTGAACAAGGATAATTGCCATGCTGAACACACTCTAGAGGTCTGTGAGAGGTGGAAGCTCATGTCATTCTCTTCTTTAATATTAGGCACTCAAAGTTTTTCGTAGTAATTACTCTAGCACAACATAGTTTTGCCAACACTCTGAACTTGCCAGCATCAAGGATTTTCCCTGAACACTCGTTGATTCATAAATTACTTGTAGGCATCCTAGGTAATATAGAAGTTAGAATCAAGGAAATGCTAGACTTTTCTCATTAGTAGCATCATAGTGGACATCACCCTTCTCCCCTAGGGTTGTTGTCAACAAGTAGGGATAACACCTATCTAGTCTCTGCATTATTTAAGTTTATAGGGAAAGGGAATAGGTAAGGTTTCTGATTTGATAATGACTTTATTTTTCCTAGAGTAAGTAATACAAGCGTTGTACTGGTGCCTGGTAACTCCTGTTTCATAGGTGGGAGCATAAAAATGTTGAAGTGGTAGGTATAGATGTGGACTATGAGTATTAGGTGGTATGGGCTTTGTTCTCCAAGACACAAACAGAACCTAAAAGTTACCACTGATTTTATGATCTGTTCTGTGGGATAGTAGATCCCCTCACCCCCATTCTGTTTTTCAACTGAAATTTCAGTAGTGACTGCTTGCTTTCTGTTACATGTTCTTTTTAATTTAAGAAAAAGCTTCTGGCAACTGCAGCAAAACCACTGTAATGAAAGGTTGGTAAACTATTTATAGTTGACTGACTAGCAGTTGGGCTGTTTGTAATGTTATTTTAAGAACTTGGGTATGTTCAAGATGGTAAGATTCACACTTAGTTGCTAAAGCTGAAGGCTGTATATTTATTAGATTTTGCTTAGCTATACTTTGAAGAAAATATATACTTTTTTTTTTTTTTTTGGTACCGGGGATTGAACTCAAGACCTTGCGCTTGCCAGGTAGGTGCTTGGGCCACTAAGCTATTTCCCCAGCCCAACACCTTCAGGAATATAGCAGTATTATCGTTCATTGTGACTATTCCTGTTCTACTTGCAGGAATCTTCATTGTCAGTCAGCACCTTAAGAAAAATGTACCTACAGGGACATTTAAGCATATTCCAATAACACCATATGAATGTGGCTTTTATAGTTGGAGAGTAAATAAAAATATATCGATTATATTTTGTGCTGTACGTAATGATTTTAGAAAGCAGACATTTAGGTTGTGGAATTGGCTTATTATGTTAACCAGAGAGCAGATGGTATGGTGCCACAGACGTATAATTTTACTTAAAGGGACTTTTAAGGTTTTGATGTGTTTTCTTTTCCTCTTATTTCCCTGATGGCTTCTTTTTATTGAAGGGTAACTTAAGGAGACCTGGTAGCAATTTTACTGCTTTCCCCTGACAGTTTGAAATAATAGCTTGGTCTTTGGTTTCGCTGATCTTGTACTAGTCAGCTTGATTCTGGTTTTTGTCATGTGGCAGTGAATTTTTTTAAAAAGTGTTTCTAGTCTGTTTTAAGAAATAGACTCTTTTATATGCTCCAATTAGCAACAGACGATAAAGTTCCAGTTGGTCACACTTTCATGAAGTCCTGGAAGTCACTGTGAGTCCTTTTGATTAAAGAAAACTGGTTTGGTTTCTTAGGAAAGCACTTCTGGCCCCTGGCTACTCATGGAACACCTTCTTGCCCTTCCCATTATTCACCGAAAGTTCAAAGGTCATGTCTAAATTGTTCCTAGTTAGGTGAGCAGCCTTTCTCGCCTCGGAGGGTGGCACTTTTGCTTACTTCTTTTACCACACGTTTGAATTCATCTGGCTTTAAAATGTACCATTTGTTTCTGTACCTGCCTTCTACATTCTTTACCTAAAATATCATCAGGCTGGAAAGCACCCTCCCCCTTTGTTTCGTCAGAACGTGCACAGCCAGACCCGATTACTTTTGGATTTCCTGTCACCTCCTAGACTGATTTTGTGCATGGCTCATGTTAAAAAACAACAATAATGTTTCAATTGGGCTTGGATGGATTGAGCCCTTCGGTTTTCATTCTTCATGGGGAACTGTTTATTTGTGTGCGGTGCACCCAGGACATGGGTAATGCTATCAAATCTGTGCTTTATTACAGGCTTATGACCGCAACGGCAGCTCTTAGCTGTGTGCTCCTGCCTTTTAGTTCTTTGCCAACTCTTTTGTGATGAAAATGAAGCCAGCACTGAATCTTTACAAGTAGGGGTAAAATAGGCAAAGTAGAAAGAAACTGACCTCAGAGCCAGTTCAGGATGCAGTGATTATTAAAAAAAAAAAAAAAAAAGAAAAAGAAGTGAGACGTAGAGAAAACTTGATAAGCAGCAGATAGATGAACGAGGCACTTTGACAAACGGAGGCTGTCCCCAAACCTGACTTTGTTACTCCTTTATACTGCTAGAGGTCTTAAATAACTAATGAAACGCGATTCATATTGCTAGGTCTTTCAAGTTCTCCGAGGGCGGAATTTAAGTTAGGCAATAGTGTTGGCTTCTGCTGCCCAAAGGGAGCTGCATAGCTTCAACCAAGCGATTGGGCCCTCAGCACCCCTCCGCTGGGGGGCTGCTCTCGCCAGCCCTCCGCCAGCTTCGCCCAGCATGCGGCAGCAGATGCCAGAGCCCGGAGTGGAAAGCGCGCAGCTGTCTGCATCGTTCCACTGCCATGCTGTCCTGGCCTGCTTTCCTTTCCCTTCCCTTCCCCCACCCTAAAAATAAAGGGCCTTCCATCTCCTTCACGCGCGTCCCCGGCCCCAGCCCGCGGTTTCCCAGCACCTCGCTAGCAGCCGCGCTCCGCCGACCCGGGAGCTTTTTCTCTCCCAGCGCCCAGAGCCGTTGGGGGCGGGGCCGGGGCGGGGCCGGGCTGCGCGCTCCCGGAGGCGGGGACGCGCCTTGCTCCCCTCCCGGACCCGTTTATGGCCCCGAGCGCTGTAAATCTGTCAGCTCTTCACGACGCCTTCACCTCTTTCTTCATTTACTCGAGCTTCTAGTTTGACAACGTTCCCCTGAGGCGGAATTCTAATCTGCTTCCAATTAGTTGCAAAATGTGACTGAAATTTCCACATTATGACTGCTGTTTTACTTGCACGCACACATTCAGAAACAAATTAATGCTCTTGAATATTTATTTTTTGAGCCCTTGAATTTACTTTAACAGGAAGGGTTTCCAAGGGCTTTTGCTTCCAGGGTTTGCACCCCTCCAGCCTCATATTCGGGGTGTATTAAGCCCAAACATCAGGGCTGTTCTGTTGCTGGGGTCTGTGCGCATCCCTTAAGGGTGAGCCTTTGACATAGTTTTAAGATTTTCCGAAATATACTGCATCTGTTTAAATTTTACAAAAATAAATTTTGTAGTGTTTCTAAAATAAACAAAACGAGGATGTTTGGCTAAGGAAGGGGTCCCTGCGTAGTGTTTTAATAAAACACAAGTACACACAAATTTACGTTTAAATATAGCTCAAGTATGTTTGCCAAAACACAGAGACTTTTGTTCTACATTTTTGAATTCTTTCATCTGATGTTCAAAAGCCATAAACCCAAATACACGAATAGACTGACTAGTTGGCTTGGCAGATGTAAGGGTACTGGACAGTAATTGTGTGCTCCAAGTTTGTACACAGGTCCCTGGAGCAATCACCCAGGCTGCAGAGCCCTCGTGCTGCCGTTGGCCTAGTCCTGTGTTGTGAATCCCCTCTGCTAGTATCTAATGCGCTGCTCAGAGAACAGACTGGCCTCTGAGTTTTGGGCAGTCTCCTTGGAGTATAGCAGTGCTCCACCTACTTCTGTTTTCTCCTTTCTGTGCCTTTTTTTTTTTTTTTTTTTTTTCTTTTTACCCACATACATGTTGGTCTACTTGATTGTATATAAGTATTAGAGTGTCTTACATCGTAGCTGCTGAGAAAGTCAAGACAACCGTTTTGTTACTTGCCAGGAAAAATACTTTATCAAGGAAGATTTTAGTCCCAGGAAGTGACTCTGGCCTCATATTTACAGATAGGTGGTACATTTAAGTTCAAGGATATAAACATTCAAATTTACTAATGCATTTTATAGTAGAGTTCAATCCTGAAGCATGCTGGCAGATTGATATCAACAGTAATAATGGGCTTTAAGAGGTGTGAAAGATTTTATTGATGGCAAAGTGGTTATGTTGGTCACATCACTGTACGAGTTTATAAGTTACACCTTCTCATGTAAATGATTGCATCCCTTGTTTTTTTCATCTCTGAGATATAACCATAAAACTACATTGATTGATTTTTACTGTCCTTTTTTTATGTGCTGTTTTCAATCTCTATAATCAAGAGGTGGAACATTTATTTTACTATTTAAAAAAATCTTGTGTTACTTATTTATTGTCTATGTAGAATATACATTGTTTAAATGATTTTATGGAGAAAACCCTTATGTGTCAGCCAAACCAGAATTCCACAAAAAAGGCCTCTTTGCATTGTTTCTCTTTTTCTTACTCAGTGACTTTTTTTTAAAAGTCAGATTGAAATCCATAAAAATTTAAAACGTGAGCCTTTCAGATTGCAAAAACCTCCTGGGTTTAAAAAGAAAAATAGTAGCCCCATGGTGAAATGTTCACAATGAGCCTGATTGCTGTAGCCCCTCAACTCCTGGGGTTCACTAATTACCCTTTAATGAGGTCAGTCTGCCCAAGCTTTTTCCTACCTTGGGAGGAAAAGCACACCAGACAGTTGGAGTTCAAGTGCATCTTGCTGCATTTGCAACTTAGCATAACTGCTTTGAAGGCCTCTGTGCTTAATTGGGGCCAGGCATTTCTGTTTGGGGGAAGACTACACACAGCTCCTCATTGTGTGTGTAGAAGCCACTGTGGATCTTGGAAACATTACATACTTTTGTTGATGGTGCATAGTTTTACAAACTCCAAATGAGCTTATTGCCTTTTAACCATTGGGAGAACTAAATAATAGAAGAATCTAGAAGTTTTGGGGTTGGGCAGCCGCCAGACAGTTTTTCTGAGAGACAAATGAATGATTTAATTATAGAGCAAACCATTTGTTTACAGATTAAGACTTATTTGGTCACTAAATCCTATGGACTAGAAGGTGAAAGAACGAGGTCATAAGACACAGAAACTGAGTGTCCAGTGGTAGTTTTGTGATCACGCTCAGCTATTTTTTATTCCCACTCTTTTCATAAAGGAAGCAAAAGAGGAATGAATTATTGAATGGTGAAAACCGCCTGGCCCTGCGTGTCTTCTAGGCTGTAGAGAAGCAGAGGAGGAAGGAGGAGGCAGACTGTTACCTAATGCTTCAGGATCCTTTTAGCTCAGAGGGATTAGGAGGTAGTCCTCCAGTTCTTCTGTTTGTTGGAATGAGGGTAATGATGATGGTGGCCCTCCGAGCAAGAGAAAGGTGTGTGGGAAAGAGGGAGGTTGGGGGAGGGCCTTCATTGCTACAGCCTGTGCAGCGCTTTCTCATGAATAGCAGGGTCCCTTTGCAGAAATCCCCCCTGCTTCACTCGTTAGTGGCTGTGTTCCTGAATAGAAAGGGACTCTCCAGCAGGGGCAAATAGTGGCAAATTTGTGAGGAGGGTGATGGGGGCGCAGAGCTGTTGTCTGACGGCTTGAATTTCAGCACAGCTTAAAAAAACAAAACAAAAAAAACTTTTAAAAGGACTAGATTATATTTAAAAGAAGATGACAGTTTATGACATTTGTCCCAATAGTAGATGGGGACATAAATTCTAATCTTATGAATAAATAAGCTTAGCGAAAGCTCTAGTAAGTGGTTATGTCTGGCACTGTGACTCGAAACACTTGCCAACTCACTTTTTATTTTTACATTAATCTTGGGAGTGCAACCCTTTATCTCAAACTTCTCTTTTGTATATAAGTTGTCACCCTTGCTGATAACTCAGGATATGTGTTGTTTCAACAGGAAGCCTTATGTCATGTCTGCTCTGAAGAGGCCCATCCTTTCTGTAGCGTTGACATCATTTGTACATTGCTTGATCAACTGAACTTTTGCTGTCTTAATTAGCTTGCAGTGAACTTGTTTGTTTTCCTTTAAATTCAGGTTCAACTGCATTGGTACCATGATCCTTCAGGAATGGCTTGAGTTTTGTTTGAGTCCAAATCCCGGCTCACAGCTCAGAGCCCTGCATAGACTTGTCTTTCCTGTGGAAGTGCTGTGTGACAGGGTGGTGGGACTTGGGGAGCAAACATGGTAACAAGGTTAGATCTACATGGTTTCAGAATTGTCAGACTCTTAGTCAATTTTTAATGAACTTTTCTTCATTTTTGATGCCTTTTTCTTTTTCTTTTTCAGGTTTATTTATTTACTTGGTTCAGGGTCTTGCTCTGTACATCTTAGACTTTTAGTGACCCTCCTGTCTCAGTTTCCCCAGCTCTGAGATCATAGGTGTGCACCACCACTCCAGGTTTCAGTGCCTGGCACTGCATGGGGCCAATACAGTGCTGGACCACATGGCATGCTGATGCAGTACCAGGGATCGAACTCAGGTCCTAGCTATCTCCCTGGCCTGGTACTTTTTGTTAGTATTTTCTATATTAGTGAAGACTGAATTTTACTTCTATGAGAATCCAACATAATTTTCAAAAGTTCAAACTTCTGAATCTTAAACTTTGCACTGTCATAGTTACTAAGACCACATGTGTGAAAACACAGTAAAAACACATAAAAACTACCTTTTATCCAGTAGTATAAATCTGCAAAGCTTACCTAATGTGTTTTCTTTGGTTGTGGTTTGAATGTTAATATGTTTTCAATCCAGTTTTATTTAGCAAACCAAGATAAGTGAAAAACTGAAAAAAAATACCTTGATTCCCATTAATATTTGTGATAACCTTGAGGCCATGTAAACTTGCAATCTCCCTGCAGTTTTAATTTTTCTCAGGAAGAAAGTGTTTTTACCAAATTGTTAGTGCATCCATCACATAAGTGCTTCTGAGCATTTAAAATGTACACTACCTACACATACTTTCTGTTTCAGTAACTCTTCTGGTGTTCACATGCTGTGTAAGAATAGGGAGAAGATGCTGAGTTTTCTTTCTTTTTATTTATTTAATTTAGTTGGTACAGGGTCTCCCTAAGCAGTTCAGACTTGTAGCGATCTTCCTGTCTCAGCCTTCCCAGCGCTAGGATTACAGGTGTACACCACCATGCCAGGTTCCAGGGCCAGAACTCCCTGTAAGTACTGGGGATTGAACTTGGGACCTTGTGCCTGGGAAGCACCACTCTAGTTGCTGAGCTTTCTATTTCTTAGATCTTAATATTGACAAGAATTTTTTTGTTAGCTATGCAAGTTAAGAAAAAGTTTATATCTTTGCAGTACTGAGCAAGAACCCAGGGGTCTGGGCATGCTAGGGAAGTGGTCTGTCGCTAAGCCATTCCTCCTGCCCCTTGCGCTTTCCCTGTTCAAGTGGATCCCTGTGGTTGTCCACTTCAAATGTGAAAGGAAAAACAGCCAACCTCTAAAACGCTCTGAAGAGTTTTGAGGCCATTCCTTCCCCCTCTGCAGAGCTTCCTGGAGCACCATGTTGGGGCAGAGAATCCAGAGGTTCACAACCTCCATGGTGCGTCGCAGTCACTATGAGTAGGGTCCCGGGAAGAACTAGCCGTTTCCTGTGGAAAACAAGTGGTGCTTGCTGGCCATGATGACCTTATACATTGGATCAGGTTTTGCAGCTCCTTTCTTCATAGTGAGACACCCAACTGCTTAAGAAATGAGGATGTTTTAATTCACCCCCTTTCACAGATGGGCGGAATTTCTCAAGAGATGAAGCTCTTTGGAAACAGATCAAACTCTTAAATTCACATGGCATACTAGATATGTTTGTAAATAAACATGCAGGTCTAATGCCTCTTTAAAAAAATAAATAAAACGCTCTGAAAGTCATTTTTATAAACGTGATTATACCAAAGTCTAGTACCTCTCTATCTTTGCTGAAAGGCTTAAGGTCTCCTTTGAAAAACTAGCTTCTGAATCTGTAAGGCTGCGATGAAGTCCTTTGTAGAAACGAGCGTTTCTCCACTTCCCCGGCAATAATACAGCCATAGAGTTACTGTGAGCAGATAATCCCATCTGGTTTTATAACGATGGAAGTTCTGTAATTTCTACATTTGTTCTGATTATTGAATGGCAACACAAGATCACTTCCCTTGTTATATTTCAACTCTCGTAAGTATATTAAATCTTCAATATGCTGGATTTTCTTTTATGACATTTGTAATGATCTCTGAAGAGGGTGGGAAGACTTTTGTATTTGAAAAAAATGTAGAAAATGCCCCATATATTCAAATGACATTTGTGTTGGTGCTCAGGACATCAATACAGCCCTCTTTCAGTGAGTGGCTTGCTAGCACACAGCAATCGAGAGTCAGAGAGAGTTAACTGGTGGTAAAAGAAACAGGCACTTTTTACTCATATCTGTAAAACAAGTTCTGAAAGGCTTTTTGTTGTTGTTTGTTTTGTTTGTAAGAATTGCCTTTTGAATTTTTTGAAACTCACTTTGAGGGCGCAAACAGTACTATCTGAGCAAAGAATTCTGTCCAGTGTGGTATAGCTGCCATCGTGATATTTGAGCCAGAATGTGTGTGCATAATTGGAGAGATTATAGAAGAAGGAGCGTTCTGCTGTGGTAGATGTGGTTTAAGCTCTGCGCTGAGCATAGCATTTAGTTTCTCAGCTTACCCACAAAATCTGTGACTAATTTAGTGAATGTGAAGATTTTTGCCCAGATGGTTAGGTTTAATTGTAAAAACTGGAAAGATTTCAAAGTACCCTTTGGGGAAGTATGGGAAACAACAAGTAAACAACAAAAAAGAATTGAAAGTATTCATAAGTCACTAAACATAGCACATATATTATAAATACACATAGCTGTATAAACTTATGCATGTACACGTGTGTAAAGCATGGAGAAGCTCACATAATGGATTGAAACTGTGTGGACAAACAGAATCTGTGAGTGGAGTGACTGGAAGGCTTAGGGAGTCACTGTATTTTGTTCCTAGATGTTTTCTGCTATGTGTGTTTGTCCCTTCCTGGGCAGGGACTGCATTCCTCCCGAGTGCGCAGAAGTGGCTCTTTCAGTCACTGTCTATTCTCCGTCAGTGAGCTCCGGAAGTTGCTTCCCCAAAGCTTAGGGTGCATTCTGCCTCACCCAGGACTTGGTTAGCTAGTGTTCTTCTCCGGGGGGCTCTGTGAAGCCAGGACTGCCTTGCTTTGCCCACTTTTCAGTTGTGTAACCCCAAGAAGTAAGTGAAGGTACGGAAAGGAAGAGGTGGACAGTGATTAGCACGGATCAGACCCTGCCCCTGCAGTGTCACTATCTCTTTACGCTGCTAGCATCTGATGGCTGTAGCTGTATCGGAATGAGTGTGCTCACCTGAGCCAGTGCGTTAGAGCTCCTAGAGGCCTTCTCCTTCAGTTACTTCTTGTCCACATCACAACTTATGGGACAGAAGGGCTGGGGAGATAGCTCCATGGCACAAGTGACTGCAGGGCAAGTGTGAGGTAGTGAGTTCGAAGCGCAGTCCCAGAAAAACAAAAAACAACTTATGGGACAGAAATTGGCTGTCTTCCCTGTTATAATTGGAACACTGCTGGCCTAACCCTTCAGCCCATAAGTACCCTTTGGAGTTGGTAGCTAATAGGGTTTTAGAGTGAACTTCACTTGTGTGACCTGTGATTACAGGAGGAAAGAAGAGTCCTGTGACTTGTGTTTTCAGAAGTAGCAGGACAGAAGTGAGGCAGGGTTATTCCATTGATGGCACCTACTTTGGCTGAATAGCGTGGAGTCTATAGCACAGAGCTCCTTCTTCTCTGAGGCAAGTGTTGGGGACACATTTTCGGGTATAAGGATGGAAAAGTACCTACATTTTAATAAATAACTTCATAATGTTCAGAAAGGATAGAGAACTGAGCTAAATTTATATGCATGTTATGTTTACTAAATACCAATTGCTTTAATATTTCATGAAAACGTCCTTAGCACTTTGAGTTGCCCAAGGAAGGAAGAGATTGAGAATGTCTTGTATATAAGGAAGATGAGCAAAAGGCCAGATGTGCAGGGATAGTAATTTTCAGATTCAAAAACACCTGCATAAGAGTGGTCTGAAGAAGGTGCTTCCCGCGGGGAAGCCCGTGTGGTCTGTGAGGCCACTGTCACCTGTAGCAAAGAAGAGCAACAAGGCCAGCCACCCAAAGCAGACTCGATCTTTGCTGAGCTGCTTGGCCAGCTGCCGTTAAAAAACTTTGTGCCTGCAATCCCAGCTACCTGAGCAGCTGAGACAGGAGGGCCTGACAGAGGAGTCAAGCCTGGGTATGACTGGGGAGACCTTATCTCAAATGAAAGTTTAAAAAAGGGCTGAGGATGTAGTACACTTGTAAGAGCAGTTGCTTGTCATGTGCAAGACTCGGGTTAATCCCTAGTATTGGAAAAAACAAACAAACAAACAACCCAAACCAACCAAACAACAAAAAAGTCCTTCATTTTTATCTTCTCTTGTGTTCCTGTCTGCGTAGAGGCGAACTTCTGTGTTGGGTCTCAGCTGGCTAGATGCCTCAGTGGATTAAGGTGTCTGCTTAGGCAAACACAGGGACCTGGGCTCGATCCTGGGCCTGCTATGCCAGCCCTGCCCCTGACGTGCACGGAGACAGTGACTAAGACTGGGTGTGGTGGCGTGTGCTTGTAATCCCAGTGCTTGGGAGGCTGAAAAACAGGAGGATAACGATGAGTATGATCTGTGTAGTGAGACTCTGTAGATCCTGTAGTAAATACATAAAAAATAATAAATACATAAATAAAAAAGAGGGCCAAGGAAATGGCTCAGTGGAATAAGTGCATGCCTGGTAAGCGCAAGGTCCTGAGTTCAATCCTTGGTACCACTAAAAAAAAAAAAAAGAGAGAGAGAGAGAAAATAAAAAAATCATAAAAAAATAAGAGTTTTAGTCTCTGTGAATGATTATCTATTGAATGATCCTTGTTAACAGAGACTAAAACTTTTTATTTTTTTTAATGATCCTTTAGTTTGTGCTAGGGCCCTGTCAGAGGAGGAGTGTTTTCCTAAAGTCTAAATGTAACCTTTTAAGTACCTGTCTTTCCTGCATATTTGTAAGGGTGATTTGTGGACAGCTTCTTCATAGGGGTTCCTTTAGATACTTATCATGTTTAAACCCTTGGAAATAAGTTTGCAGAGGATGAAGTTGAAACAGAATCTGACATAGTTTTATTTTTTCCTTGATTTTTTTTGGGGGGAGAGGGAGGGTGAGTATACCAGGATTCAAACTTGCAACCTTATGCTTGCCTGGAAGGTACTTCTGCCACCGAGCCATATACCTGGCCCTTTCCCCCTGGTTTTTTTTAAAAAAGACTTTATACCTAACATAAGGGTGCTAGGCAGATAGTTTGGCAGTCTAAGGATCTGCCTCACAAGTGCAGGGACCCTGGTTCAGTCCCTGGTATCGCATGCCATGCTGGCTCTGGGACCCTAGGTGTGCTGTGCTGGCCACCAAAACTTGTACCAAAAAAGAAAATAATGGGAAAGAAAGAAAGAAAGGAGAGAGAGAGAGAGAGAGAGAGAGAGAGAGAGAGAGAGAGAGAGAGAGAGAGACTGGGGAGATAGCTGTGTGGCATAAGTGCCTGCCTGGCAAGAGCAAGTTCATGAGTGAGTTCAAACCCCTGTCCCACCAAAAAAGAAAGAAAGAAAGAAAGAAAGAAAGAAAGAAAGAAAGAAAGAAAGAAAGAAAGCAAGAAAGCAAGCAAGCAAGCAAGAAAGAATAACTAACACATGCCCTCTCTTGTGCCATAAGACAGACTTGAGAGGATGAGTATTATAAGCTTCTGCTTCTCATATTTGTTAATACATCTTTGCATATATCCACTGATAAGCTGTGTTTTCTAGAAGCTCTAATGCACTTAATAAAATTGTTTTGGGGACTAGAGATAATGCACATAACTGAAAAAGATCCTGTGAAGGAAGCCATGCAAGGTTTAGGCCACAAAAATTCCAGTTAGAAAGGTAGTGGTTGTGACAAACTTAGTACAATCTATGTGAGCAGTAGTGTCATTTATTTCCTCAGAATCTTTGGTTTGGGCAAAAGAGGACATGGGCCTGGCAGAACACATGTCTCTGCTTTGGAAGCCTGCAGCATTCAAGGCCAGAGGTGGTGAACCTTTCAGAGACTGGGCACCCTGGCTGCAACCCCAAGCCCACTTACTCACTGCAGAGTGGCAATGGGACAGTTGAACCTGAATACTTAGGCTTTACTTCAGCAAAAACAGCTCATATGTTAACATCTTTTATCTTAAAAGAAAAACACACTAACAAAATGTCTAATGATATAGATGTATTTTATTGAAAGATAATAGTTTACATTTGGCATGCTTCCACGCAAAATGCCGATGAGATGTGGACTGTGACTGGGGTCCCACTCACACACTGATAGAGGGCTCTGTGTGCCAGCTGCGACATGCACTCTGTAGGTTTGCTACCACTCTTGTAGGACACAGTGCAGAAGACTTGTTCACTGGAAAAAGAGTGTAGGAGATTTGCCTACTTGTTGCACAGCTCTTTGGTTTGGTTTTTCTTTAAGACTTTTGATGGTAAGAACTGCACACAGAGGGTGAGAATTAAGCACAGGGCTGGTGTAGCATGGTTTTGTAGCTCTATGACAGGGTGGAGTTGTGTGGAGTATGAGGCGGAGACAGGCAAGAGCAGATTCAGCAGCCTGTGCAAAATGAGGGGAAGAGTGCAGCCTGAGTCAGGGTTGACTGGATGCTGACGCTTTTCCTGGTTCCCCTTCCTAGGCAGTTGCTTGGATGCTGACGTTTTTCCTGGGTGCCCTTCCTGGTTTTTCTCTTGGCTGATTGCACTTGCTATTTAATCGTCTCCGGTCACACACATGGGAGATGCTTTGCACAGACATGCAAGCCTGCCCGTGCCCGACCTTGGAGGCTATGGGAGAAAGGGTTTAAATATGACGAGGAATCTTCTTTAGTCTGTGCAGAGATCCTATGATTTAGTCTTTCTGTTTTTTGGCAGACATGTGGATTAAACTCAGGGTCTTCATACTGAGCACACCTTGTTCCCTTTTCTTCTAAAAATGAGTTGTGGTCTCACTAAGTCCTAAGTTACCTAGGCTGGGCTTGAACTTGCAACCTTCCTGCATTTGCCTCCGAAGAATGCTAAGATTATGGGCATGCATCACCGTGACCTGCTTAGTTTGTGATTCTAAGAGCTTCATTTTGATTGTTGTGTGCATGATATACCACAGAGAGCCTGGAAAAGGAGCAAAGAAATCAGTTACAAGAGTTCCTTAGCATTCCCTGCAAGAGATGTGAGACTCCTTTGGAATCATGGAGCTGATGAGAATTGGTCACATTGTGCTAAGATAAAGAGAGTATTTGGGAAGTGCATATGGAAGGGATGAACAAAATGAGAATGATGGATGACATCTGGATTTAGGAGTTGGATGGACTCAAGAGTTATAGTTTGCTTTCAGTATAGCCCTCGAGGGCTGAACATTCTCAGCTGGATGGCTAGGTCTGAGAGTGTAGATTTGGAAGAGTGGACATAACTAGAGACTGGGCTGCAAGTGGTTACCCAGAGAGTATGTATGGTTGTGACCGACTTGGGCCTGGTGCAGAGCCACAGAGGACTGAGAGAAGCCAGGGCTGCAGTCACCGAGGAAGAAGAAAACCTATCTCATCTGGCCTTTCTGGAAAGCAAGTGAAGCTTCTCAGATGCCAGCAGGAAGTCAGGTTAAGGATAAGACTTCAAACTGACTCTTGGTAACTTTAACACAGATGGAAGAAGAGGGGTCCACATAGGAAAACTACCGACTTGATTGGAGCCCTTGGACTTTTTGTGGGTGGTGAGGAAAACAGAAAATGATGATGGGGAGTAGTCCTGGGCACTGGCCTAGGAGAGGTCTGGTGCAGGGATGTAACTGTGAGCCTTGGACTTGGGGCAGGTCGTCCACTCTCACTTGAAAAAGAGTATAGGCGTGCAGTGTGAGGACAGGTTTTGTGGTTTTGAAAGACTTGCCCTTGTTTAGGGTTCTTTGCAGTGGATGCTGTGTTCTCAGATTGTTTTTTTTTTAAAGATGTTATAGATAGCCTTAAATACCAACTTCTTCCTCCGTTTTCTGCCTGCCCCTTAAATGGAGATACTAGATAGCTGAAGGGTCAGTGCAGCACACGGTTTCAGTCCCCATAGTTCCTAGGCTTTGATAACGTGTTTCGCACCCAGCAGTCAGGGTACTGGAGGCTCAGCAGTGTGCAGCCAGACCCTCTGCTCCTGTGAAACCCGAGTTCGATTTTATTTTGGGCTAATAAACGTCTTCTATTGGAGTAAGGGACTCCGAAGAGGAGCATGCCACGCCCAGCGGTGGTGGCATGAGCTGGGGACGAGGCGTGTGTGTGTGCTGTGTGTGGGCTGGCTGCAGGGAACTTTCTAGAACCCGGAAATGCACCCCCTCCCACCGCAGAGGGAACTGTCTAGAACCCAGCGAGGCCACCATGGTTCCAGCCAAGTGGGGGGGGGCAGTGGCGTGTTCTGGAGGGGCTGGAGGAGCCTTCAGCGAGCCAGCGAGTGAGGGAGCCAGGACATGGCCGAGATGTGGCCGAGATGTGGCCGAGGATGGGCCCGGGGTCTGGGCCCGACGAAATAAGACCTGGAGGTGGTAGCAGGTCCCGGAGGGCTCCTGAGAGGGAGACCTCGGCTCAGATCTCATTCTCATTTTTACGTTTAAGGGGAGTGGGGGTGCTGTCTTGAGAGAGAGAATTTGATCAACTGATTTCATGTGTAGGATTTGAAAACATTTTTCAGAGTGAGTGGACCAAATAGAGAATACTACTTTCCTCAGAAGACGTTCATTAAAAGAGATGATTGCTTTCCCCAGGGGAATGCTTTACAAGTGTGTCTGGTCTTATGTCCTAGATATTTCAGATGCTATTATTTTAATATAGTTGCTAATTGTAATAGCAGAAATTGAGAATGATGGGGTAATGATAGAGGGAGGAAGGCCAGTGTCTCTTGTCTTGAGTCCCCCTGGATCGCTTGCACACTCCCTGAAGGTCTCCCACATCTCCTACTTGGGAGGCAGGTCTGAAGCCCTGAGAGGCAAGCTGCTTTTTGATTGACTTTTAGAACTGAAAAAGCAGTAAATGAACCCGTAAGAGTGTACGCTGCACTAAAATGTTATGTACTGTAAAGTAGGTTTTACTTCCCCATGGACCCCTCAGTCTGCTCCCTTGAGCCAGTTATGTGAACAGTTTCTCTGTTTGTTCAATTACATATTTTTTGGTCTTATACAGATGAGAGTACGTTAAAGAAACAGACCTGGGGCCTGGGGATATAGCTCAGCTGCAGTCCTTGCAAGTGCAAGTGCAAGGTCCTGAGTTTGACTCTGAGTACTGAGAAAACAAAAAAGAAAGAAAAAGGAAAAGAAAAAGATACTGATCAGCACTGTACCTTGCTCTTTTTAGCTACCTGTGTGTCTTGGGTAACATATGTTCTTCCTGTCTTTGATCCCATAATGTGGCTAGTTTGATGGTATTAGGTTGTTGATAGTACTGTTTAGTTATAAAAATGTTTTAGGCAACAGAATTATGTCTATATATATTAAAAAATGCAGTTGTCCTCCAAGTTAATTGTGTCAGTTTGCATATCTTCCAACACTAGGACATTAAGTGCCTGCACTTCTCCAATTTAATGTTGTGGACCATAATTTTCTGGTATTAATGCTAATTGAATAGGAATTCATTATTTTAATTTGTACTTTTCATATTATAAGCCATTGGGTTTATTTTTCTGTATATTGTTAATCTTTAGTCTTAGATTACTTTTCTTGTGAATTGCTGGCCATTGCATTTGGTCTGAAAATCTTTCAGTGTATATTAATTAAATGTATTTTTAACATTTTGCAAATACTTTTCAAACACTTTGCCACTATTTTCATCCTTTGTTTGGCTCAGTTCTCTTTATGCTTGTCAAATCCTCTCACTGCAAGATATTTTATTTTTTATTTTTTTCTTATAAGATATTTTAAATGTGTTTTCAGATTTCTAATTCATTTTTTATGGCCGCTGATCTTTGTATTTAGTTTAGGAAGATTAATTCAAGATTATAAAACTTTTTTTTTTTTTTCCCGCTGCAGCTTTTATGATGTTTCAGCTATCTTTAAAGTCTCTAAGAAAAAAAAAATAAAAAAATAAAAAAAATTAAAAAAAAAAAAATAAATAAAGTCTCTAAGAATAGCTTCATACTTGCCATATTGGCTTGAAAGCCATATTTCTCTATAAGTAATTTTTGATTCCGTATCTCACATCTTTGAACCATAACATAGTTTTCTTATATATGTTTCAATTAGTTGAAGAATACTTAGATTTTTAAAAATTTGCACAACTACTCAGTCCCAGACCCTTTATCCTTGTTCTGATTCTCTAGCTTCTTTGTGTGCTTTTTAAATTTTTTGTAGTACTGGGGCTTGAACTCAGAGCCCTGCGCTTGCCAGGCAAGGGCTTCTTCTACTGAGCTATTTTGCCAGCCCCTTTGTGTGCTTTCAGAAAAACACTTCAGATCACTCATCTGTGTATCTCTCTCTCTCTCTCTCTCTCTCTCTCTCTCTCTTTCTCTGTCTCTCTGTCTCCTTCTTTGGGTATTAACAGTAGTTATTAGGATAATATAGAAAAATTACCACAATTCTGCTTTAAATGTGACTTCATTAAGAAGTTTTACACAGGGGCTGAAGATAGATATAGCTCAGAGGCACAGCACCTGCTCAGTGAGCACAAGGTCTTGAGTTCAATTCCCAATATGGAGGGTGGGGGAGAGGGAACACAAGTTTTATAGGCGATTAATTAGTGTGCTTATTCAAATAGGAGGCAGAGCAAGACTAACGATTGATTTTAGTGCCAACTTTAGCAATATTTATGCGCATGCCTGTAATCCCAGCACTTGGGAGGCTGAGGCAGGAGGATTGGTGTGAGTTCGAGACCAGCCTGGGCTACAAAGGTGAGCTCACGGCCATCCTGAACTGCATAACGAGATCCTGTCTCAAAAAAGATATACATAGATATATATCTATATATATCTATATAGATATATATCTATATATGCTGAGAAAATGTTCTTGTGTGTCTAGAATCCAAGGGCAGAAGTATATCTGCATAAATGAACTATTTAAATGAAGAAGATGAGACTTTACTTAGCACTTTGGTTTAGTAGAATATAGATAACTGTTGTGGAGGAACTGTTTTGGAAGCATATAAAGCATGCAGTTGTATTATTGTTGTAGGTCTCATCCATGGAGTTCCTCACTCTGGTCTGTTGGCCTTTGACTTCCTTGATCCTGGATAGAGCTACTGCTTCTGGGCTTGTTTTCTGAGTGTCTTTCGGGTTCCAAATTATCATTTCCCCTGCTCCTACTTATTGGACTGGAGACAGATGCCTTTCTTCTTCACTTTCCCAGTTTCTTCTATGTATGTGAATACAGGGTTCCCTGCTAACCTAAGAACCCTGAAGACAGAAATGCCATCTTACTTTTGTTTCAGCTGATATTTGTTGAAGTGGATAGTCTCTTAGTAGGATTACAGAGTTGAAGAGGGCCATACACCTGATCCTACAGAGTCTATGTCTTTTGTCTTGCTTCTAGATAGAGACCAGAAACAAAAACACTCCTGAGAATTATGTGTGTTCTCTTCAATCTTGCACTGATATGACATTTAAACATTCTTTAAAGTATTATCACCTTTATAATCAGTTATATTGCTCCTATTTTCTAGGGTCTGGTAGAGCATGTCTGTCGACTTTTAAAGAATAAGGATAAAGATGATCTCCTCGGAAGGGTTATGCTGTGTCAGAATAGCAGCCTGCAGTGGCACCCTGTTTGTTGACAGATTTTTTTCTGATGATTTCTTTGTTACCAACAAAATCTTCAGGGCCAAAATGGAATACTGTTCTTGAAAAATGAAAAAAAAAATTAGTTTTTTAAAGCAAGTAAAAGTGTGTAGAGGATCATTTATACCAAGTCAACAATCAAATTTGCAAATAAGAAAACCCCCAGCCAACACAGGAATTTTGAGTGTGATAAGATTAGAGGAACTCAGAAATGAATTTGGTGCTTAGAGTCTGCTTAGATTTGTATAAAACCTGGAAGTGTGCTTATAATCCTACCACTCAGGGAGGCTCTCATTAAAAGGATCACTGTGAGTTCCAGGCTGGCCTGGCCTACAAAAGGGCCAGTATAAGAGACTATGTAACAAAACCCTGTCTCAGAAAAACAAAAACAAAACCCAAAACAAACAAACCAACTAAAACACACAGCCACAAAAACAATGGTGGAAGTCAGTCCTATTCTGAGGACTCGAATGTATAATCATTATTAACTTGTTATTAGTAACCATAACTATTGTTACAAATTTGATTTTTGGGCTGGCCAGCTAACTTGGCAGACTGAAGTGTCTGCTTAGGCAGGTGCACCCATGAGGTTTGATCCCTATTGTTCTGTACCGGCCCTGTCCCATTGATGCCCTGAGATTGCGACTGAGACTGGGCGTGGTGGTATATGCTTGCAAGTCCCGTGCTTGGGAGGCTGAAAACAAGAGGATCACTGAGTTCGGCCCATATAGTGAGACTGTATAGAGCCTGTAGGCCCTGTACTAAATACATTAAAAAAAGTTTTGATTTTTACCTTGGAGTTGCCATTAAAACTGAACGTTATTAAAGTATTTTTTTCTAAAAAATATTTGTGTCAATATGCATTTAGTAGATGGAGACTATGCACATTTGTTTTGAGAGTGTGTTTTACTTGAACCATTTCTGATACTGACGTTAGCTGTAGCATGACTGTGCTTCCTGCAGGCCCTCTACTAAGTGGTGTAGCTTCTTTAACAGGTGTTTTTGTTGAAGTGGAAGTTGAGAAAATAAATCTCATAATCAAATATATTATAAAATATAACAGGTGCCACCCATTAATAAGAACATTTTTTAAAATGAGTTTCTAACTATCTTAAGCAAGGCTTGGAGAGGTTTTTTTTTTTTTTTTTTTTTGAGACTTCCCTCTCCCTCCCCAAAGTTTCTCAGATGATTAATTTAGAAGACCATTTCCTTTCTATTATAAAAATGCAATGAATATTTTTTAATCTTGGTACAATGGCTAGCTTTCTGAGGAATGTACATTGGATTCCATAGCACCTTGTTTTTGGGTGGGACTAGGGTTTGAACTCATGACCTTACACTTGCCAGGCAGGCACTTGTGCCAAGGAGCTATCTCCCTGGCCCCAATAGCACCTTATAGTATGTGTGAATACTTCCAAAGAGCTATCTTATTGGTTTTCATGACAGCCTTCCAACGTCATGGGACAGTATATTATTACTGTGTTTTATAGTCAGAGAAACTGAGGCTTAAACTGAATGCTGGTAGCTGGAGCTGCTTATTAAACATTCCCTGTCGTGGGACAAGAGGCATAGTTGTGGCGCTGAACTCACCACGAACTCAGTTCTTGTGTCTCATTGTTAGGATTTTATTATTATTACTGTTATTTATATACGGTCTATAGGGTCTCACTACATAGATTAGACTCATAGTGATTCTCCTGTGTTCAGCCTCCTGAGTGCTGGGACTACAGGTGCACACTGCCACACTCAGTCTCCATTGCCATCTCAGCCCTGTGGATCTTCTCTCAAAAAAAAAAAAAGGAAAGAAAAAGTAAACAAAGATAAACCTTTCTTCTAAGGCTTTCCCAACTCCCACAACATCTTTGAACCCCAGGTACAGAATTTTTGATTTAACAATTGCTTGTCTGAAAGCCCTCGAATTAAGTGCCTTGCTGGTGGGGTGGGGGGCGGGGGGGGGGGGCAGCCTCACTACTGAGAAGCAACAGGAACCTCGAGCTTCTCTTTCCTAATGTTTTTTTCTCACCACCCCATGTGGATTTTTAAATGATGAGCAACAAATAAAATAATAGGAAAATGCTTTGCAAAATGAGAACGTTTTGCAAATACAAATGCTAACAAATCTGTAAGTGGCAGGGAACCCCAGGCCACACATTTTGCACTGGTCTCCATATTAGGGAGCCTACAGGAGCCCCACTAAGAGGTTAGTTGTCAGCTGTCTGCTTTACTCTGATCTCTTCACTGGTGTGCACGCTAAACACTCGTGTAGCATAATGAATGCTGTGGCCAGCACAAATGTGGGAGTGCTCTGTGTATGGGGTGTGGTGACTGGCTGAATTCTAACTGCATGAATGCCAGGGGGATTTATATCTGCCCTCCTGAGGTAGTTGGAAAGAAGAAATTTAAGTACTTCACACACATTTTGATTTTGTTCTACAGTGGGAAAAAATGTTAATTTGAAGAAGTTTTTAAATGTGTGCCTCAGTACTACTATTCACTTAATTAAATTAAATGGATGGCAGAACGATTAGAAATGAAATACATCCAAGATATAAAATTTTTGATTTTGAGAGTACAGAGGAAGCCAGTGGGTACTTCTACTGTGCATGCACATTAAAAAGTAATTCGGTAATGACTCCACCTTTTGACCTTCTCACATTAGCAAAGAGATATGGAGAAGACTTGCTTGTCTTTATTCACCAAATAACAGTTTCGCAGACCCTTGCAAGTTCCCATATGTTAGTGAAAGACATTTCTAAGGAATTGGCAGCATTGCACTTTGTAGCCTATGCCAGCTTCTTCCTTGGGCCAATTCAACAGAGAAGAGAAAGAAGGGAAGAAAGCCTTGCTTTAGTGGCTGAATTAGTCTGACAAGCTTTCACATTGCCCCTCCTCTTATTAATATTCTTTTTGATGTGAGCTTGTAAAACAGAGGATTGGCTGTTAATCTCCAAGATCTCAAGGGCTTTTGGCAGTGGCCCATAATTGATGTGTTCACATGGCTGTTGTCTGACTACTAATGATTCGAGAGCAGTGTTATCTACCAGCAAAATCAGTGTTGCTTATAAATCACACTTGATAAACTGCAGTTTCATTTCTTCAAAGGGCCCGTACATGTCTTCAAACTTTGATAGAACTGCCAGAGGCATTTCATGATTCTCTGACAGCTTAGATTAGGTTTATTTTTCATTTTTGTTTGACAAAATATTAGACTCTAACGCAAGTGAAAGAGAATTTGTTTTGTTCCACCAACAAGGCACTTGGAGAATGATAAGCAGGGATTACCTGCTCTTTGTGGGCGGAAGCACGGGTTGGAATGGCAGGTCATATTTTTGCCTTTGCTGCTTAATTCAAGATGATTAGAGTGAGGCCATGGGATTTGAGACTGGGCTACTTGAAAAGGAATCATGTCTTTGGGGAAGAAGTTTTCAGAATCTGGGGCTGGACCCAGATTGTGACATGGCTGGGGTGGGCCATCTCACACTGGGAGACAGCACTGACTGTTTGGTCATAATATGTGCTCAACACATGCATCAAAGTGTGACTTTCTTTCATAAAAGCAAGTAAAACAAGGGCTTGTGAAAACGAGCAACAGCCACAGAAATCTTTACTGTTGTCCTTCTTTCTCCACCTGTGAGGAGATACTTGGCTGCCCTTAGACACACCCAGAATGCCCCATCTGGCCAGAGCTGTGCACCCTGCAGAGATGAAGGCACGCTGCAATTGTAAACTGAACTTGCGTTCAGTCTGTCTTACATCTTTATTTGACCACAAACTCCTGGGGCCTTGAGTTGACACAAGCTATCTATAAAAGTAAAAACCAAAAATGACTGAATTTCTAAGGCTGGTTGGCTGCCCTTCTGTAATTCTTTATATTTCTAAAGCTCCTCAGCCTTTTGGCTAACATTACTTTTTCCTTCATTTTAGATTGAATTTTTTAGGTTTCAAGTAACAGCTTTTATTTTTAGAAGCTGATTTTTTGGGGGTGGTGGTGGTGCTGGGATTGAGTCCAGGGGCTTGCTGATGAGCATATGCTAAGCAGGTTCCCTACCACTGTGCTACATCCACAGCTCTTTTTAAAATTGTGAAACAGGATCTCACTAAGTTTCCCAGGCTGGTCTCCTATTTGCAAGCCTGCTGTCTCAGCCTCCCAAGTAACTGAGATTACTGACAACGGATTTTTAAAACGTATATTAAAAATATTGCTTTACAGATAAGTTTATACAGTTTCAAGTTTATTAGTTATTAGATTTTAATATACTAGACAAATAACAATATAACAATGATTTTTTTTTTTTTTGTCTTTTTGAGGCAGGGTCTTGATATGAAGTTCAGGCTGGCCTTGAGCTCACTTTTGTAGTCCAGGCTGGTCTCGAACTTGCACCAATCCTCCTGCCTCAGCCTCCCAAGTGCTGGGATTACAGGCGTGAGCCATCATGCCCGGCTCTAGCAATGATTAATCTAGCAAAGATCGATTGTCCATTTATTCAAACAGATTCATTTAGTTTTCATATATGTGAACTCAGCTACTATGTTGAGTTTCTTTTTAAATTTATTTATTTATTTTCTTGTTTCAGAACCTTTATTTGTTTATTCACTCATTCTTATGGCTGGCTCAGCCCGCCCCAAGGGCAGGGCTGGCGCAGCATGTGGTGCCGGGGATCGAACCACGGTCCCTGAAGCCGCCCAAGCTTTCCCAAGCAGGCGCTTTAAACCACCGGGCCATTCCGCCGGGCCCCACTATGTTGAGTTTCTAAAGTGTCTCTAAAACAGAAAGAAATGTGTTAAGAGGAAATGACGTATGGCTTTCATTATATAAAACTTGTAAGAACTGGATGGTAATATTAAAGAAATTAATATTTTTAAAAGACTTTTAATCATTCTTAAAATATTTTAAAAAGCATATGTATACATGTATTCATGATTTTTTTATAAAGTGTTATTTTTACCATAAAAGCAAAAAGAAACATGTATGCTTTAATTTTAAAAGATGTCAGCCGGGCGTGGTGGCGCACACTTCTAATCCCAGCACTTGGGAGGCTGAGGCAGGAGGATCGGTGAGAGTTTGAGACCAGCCTGGGCTACAAAAGTGAGCTCAAGGCCAGCCTCAACTGCATAGCAAGACCCTGTCTCAAAAAGACAAAAAAAAAAAAAAAAAAAAAAGATGTCAATGGTTTAAATTATGATTTAAGTCAAAGAATTAGATTTAGCTTACTGTAATGCAAAAATTGCTCTCAGATATGTTATCAACTGAGTGAAGACTATTGTAGCATTAAAGGAAACGATAGTTGAAATGAACGTTTTCACTTCACTAGGGGATGGCGTTGTCCAGAGGTGCTCCTAGTTGGAGATTAGTCTATAGCATATATCCCTGTCACCTGCTTTTTGGGGGTCAAAGTACATTAAATGTCTTACTGATTGGTTAAGAAATTTTGGACAGTTTGTAGTATGCACTGTGTTATGACTACATGTGTAATTCAGGGCTAATCTCTTGGTTCTGTGTGGTTAACATTTAGAGAAGAGGCATTATTTGATCATATGAAATTGTGTGAATCCTCCCCTGCCCCTATAGTCTTACTTATAGCTATCCAAAATCAGTTCTGAAGTAAAAGATGTATGCAGAAATAAGTAAATATTCTGTAAATATGAATCCTAAGAGAATTCGATCCTCCTGTTCCTCACCCTGGCCTTATTTCTTTGCAGCTCCATAAAGTATATTATTATTATTACTATTATTATTATTACTATTATTATTATTATTATTATTATTATTATTATTATTATTATTATTATTACACAGGCTCAACTCACCCTGAAGTTAAGGCTGGTGCAACATGTGGTGCCGGGAATTGAACCGTGGTCTCCTGCACCTTCGTAAGCTTTACAGGCACTTTAGACCACTGATCTATCTTGCCAGCTCTGTAAAGTGTTATTTAAGAAATGAAGTTGATTATTAACTGTGAAAATAAGACTATTAATACTCACTTTTTTTGTTGTTTTTTGTCTTTTTGAGACAAGGTCTCACTATGCAGTTCAGGCTGGCCTTGTGCTCACTTTTATTTACATTAGAGCTTTTTTATTTTTATTTTTTTTTTCTTTTAGTAGTAATAGGAATTAAACCCACCGATTTGCTTGACAGTCAGGTGTTATATCATTGAACTGTACCCGCATTTGTTTTCTGTATTGAGGCTAGGTTTCCATGAATTGCCCAGCCTGGCCTCTCACTTGTGAGCTTCCTGCCTCACCTGCCAGCATAGAGCTTGTGCCACCAGGCCTGATGGTTGTGCATTCTTTTCATACCATTTTCTTTTTTTTTTTTAAACTTTATTTTAAAGAGTAAAAATAGCAGAAACAAAGATAGAAAAAGAGTAACAAGCAAGAGTACATATAGTACAGAACTTCAAAACAAAAAGAAAAATTTAACACTGGTTGTACTATATATTTTCATCATCAAATCTGTTTAGATTAATAGATATGGGTATATAAGATTGGTCAAATAATTAAACATTAGTACTATCAGTAAACCTTAATTTTTTTAAACTCTTCCAAATTCATTTTGTATTTAAGTCACTCTTCTACAAAATATTATAGAGGTTGAGGATGCAGAAAACGCAAGGTTCTGAGTTTGATTCCTGGTTATCCCCCCCAAATTTACTTATTTATTTTTTCTTCTTTTGAGTTTTTACAATAGGGAGACTATATGATACTTGCATATGTAGGTCTGGTTTATTTCACTTACATGTTCAAGATACATCCACTTACATATGAAGTCTTCTAGTTTATCATTCTTTACAGTTAATATTCCATTGTATAAAAACACCACATCTTTTTCAACCATTCTTCAGATGATGGGCATTTTGGTTGTTTCTAAGATTTGTCAATCATAAATTGTGTTACTATGAACGTATGTGCACAGACATCACTATGATATAATGTTTTCAGCTCTTTTTTTTTTTTTTTTTTTGTCTTTTTGAGACAGGTCTCGCTATGCAGTTGAGGCTGGCCTTGAGCTCATTTTTGTAGCCCAGGCTGGTCTCGAACTCTCACCGATCCTCCTGCCTCAGCCTCCCAAGTGCTGGGATTACAGGTGTGAGCCACCACGCCCGGCTTATGTTTTCAGTTCTTCTGGAAAAATTCCCAGTATGGGGATAGCTGGGTTGAATGGGATTTTGAGTTCCAGTTTTCTAAGTTTCCCATAATGGTTGCACTAGTCTGCATTCCCAACAGCAGTGGAGAAGGGTTCCTTTTTCCCCATGACCTCTCCAACATTTGTTGTTGGTTGATTTATGACAGCTATTTCTAGAGTGAGATGTTATCTAAGTGTTGTTTTAATTTGCATTTCACGAATAGCTAGGGATGTGGAGCATTTCTTCATGTATTTATAGGATTGTTGAATTTCTTTCTCTGAGAAGTGTGTATTCATCTCAGATGTCCATTTCTGGATTGGATCTTTGAATTTTGGAACCTTAATGGTTTTTAGTTCTTTATAAATTCTACATAGAAGACCTTTGTCTGAATACTTACTAGTGAAAATCTTTTTGAAATTTGTGGCTTGTCTTTTCACTTTGTTGGTAATTTCTTTTGAGGTGCAAAAACTTCTTAGGTGGAGGAGGTCCCATTTGTTGATTCTTTCAAGTGTTAAATGTGCATTTTGATTTTTGTCCATGAACTTTTTGCCTACCCCAATGTCTTCAAGATTTCCTCCCACTTTCTCTTCCAGGAGATTTAGTATTTTTCTTTTAATATTTAGATCTTTAATCCATTTTGACTTTAGTTTAGTGCGTGGCTATAGACCTGGGTCAAGTTTTAGTTTTCGGCATGTAGAAAGTCAGTTTTTCCAGCACCATTGTTAAAGAGGCTATCTTTCTTCCAATAAGCATATTTGGCCCCTTTGTCAAGAATATGGTGGCTGAGTGTGTTTGTTGCTTTTGCTTCTTCTAATCTAGTCCATTGATCTTCAGGTCTATTTTTTTTTTTTTTTTTTTCCAATATGATGCTGATCTTATCACAGTAGCTCTGCAGTATAAATTTAGGTCAGGAATTGTAATGCCTCCTGCCTCATCTTTGCTGCCCAGGTTTGTCTTTGCAATTCTAGGTCTTCTGCTTCCAAATAAATTTTAGGAATGAATTTTCCAAGTCTGTGAGGTATGTAATTTGATATTTTGATAGATTGCATTAAATCTGTATAACTATTTTGGGAGTATGGCCATCTTCATAATGCTGGCTCTTCCTATCCAGGAGCAGGGAATATCTTTCCATTTTCTGAAATTCTGTAGGATCTCTTTTTTTTTTCAGAGTACTATAGTTTTCATTGAATAGATCTTTTACTTCTGTAGTTAGATTAATTCCTGAATATTTCATTTTTTTCCTTTTTTTTTTTTTTGTCTTTTTGAGACAGGGTTTTGCTATGCAGTTGAGGCTGGCCTTGAGCTCACTTTTGTAGCCCAGGCTGGTCTCGAACTCACATCAATCCTCTTGCCTTAGCTTCCTGAGTGCTGGGATTACAGGTCAGTGCTGTTATAAAAGATGTTTCTCTAATTTCTCTTTCAATGTGTTATCTGTGTAGAGGAATGCTATTGACTTTTGTGTGTGGACGTTGTATCCTGGTATGCTATTGAATTTGCATATTAATTCTGGTGGCTTCTTGGTAGAGTTTTTTGGGTCTTCCAAGTAGATTATCATGTCATCTGCAAATAATGATAGTTTAACTTGTTTACCTATTCTTATTCCTTTTATTTCTCTCTCTTGTCTAATGGCTCTAGCTAATGATTCCAGAACTATATCAAATAGGAGTGGCAATAGAGGACAACCTTGTCTTGTACCAGATCTCAAAGTAAAAGACAACAGTTTTTCCCCACTTAGAATTATGTTTGCTGTTGGCTCTATGGCTGTTGTCATAGATGGCTCTTATCAGATTGAGGTAGAGGCCCTCTATTCCAGTTTTCTTTTTTTTAATTTTTGTGTAGGAATTTTTAAATATTTTTATTGTTTAAATTTAACAATGGTTATATTATATATTTTCATCATCAGATCAGTTTATGTTCCAATTTTCTGTAGGACTTTGAATGTGAATGAATGTTGGACTTTGTCAAAAGCCTTTTTGTTTGTTTGCAACTGTTTTCTAAATTTGTGAGTTCAGAGCTTCGATTTTCCCTCTAAAAACTGCTTTCATTGCATCCCATAAATTCTAGTAGGTTGCGTTTGAATTTTCATTAAATTGTAAATATTGTTTAATTTCTTGTTTAATTCCATCTGTAACTCGCTGGTTGCTGAGAAGGATGCTGTTTAATTTCCATGTATTTCTGGGGCTCTTGTGATTTCTTTTGCCATCTATTTCCAGTTTCATTGCCCTGTGGTCAGATAATATACATAGAATAATTTCTGTTTTTTTGCATATACTTAAGCATGGCCTATGTACTAGTATGCGGTCTATTTTGGAGAATGTCCCATGTGTAGCTGAAAAAATAAGTATTTGGAAGTGGTTGAGTGGAACACTCTGTGTATGTCCACTAAGTCCAGTAGTTCCAAGATCTGGTGTAGTTCTGCTACTTCCTTGAAATTTTTTGTCTGCTTGACCTATCTTTTTGGATAAAGGGGTGCTAAGGTCTCCTGTTAAGATTTTTCATGTCCATTAAGATTTGTCTTATATCACTTGGTGCTCCTGTGTTGGGTGAATACATATTTATGAATGCTACCTCTTTGTCTTGATTTTTTCCCCTAACCAGTATATAGTGGCCTTTTTTATTTCATTTGGTCAATCTTGGTTTGATGTTTAGACTGTCTGCAAGCAGGATGGTTTCCCTGCTTTTTTTGAGGAAAACAATGTAGTATTGTTTTCCATCCTTTAACTTGTAGCCTATGAGATTCTTTATGAGTGCTGTGTATTTCTGCTATACAGCATATTGTTGAATTTTGCTTCCTTATCCACTATGCCAGTCTATTTCTTTTGATTGGAAAATTGAGTCCATTTACATTGATGATTATAATTGAAATGTATTGACTTACGTTTGACATACTTTTATTTACTACTGTTTCCTCCTTTTTCTCCTGTTTAATTGGTTGCCCTATTAACTTCCTTGTCTCATTTATAGAGTTCAGGTCATTTTGGTCCCTCTCTAAAATATTTTTTAGTAGTCAGCATAGGATTGGTGTTGACATTGTGAAATTCTTTAGTTGTTCCTTGTCATTGAAGTATTTCACTCCTCCATCATACTTGAAAGAGAGTTTTGCCGGGTATAGCAGTCTGGGCCAGAATTTTTTTCATGGAGGACTTGAAGCACTATGCTCTGTGCTCTTCTTGACTTCATGGTCTGTGAAGAGAAATATGCCATTATTCTGATGGGTTTTCCTTTCAATGTGATCTGTTTCTTTTCTCTAGTGGCTTTTCATATATTATTCTTCTGCTGGATTTCTGGGATCTTGACTATTGTATGTCTGGGTGTGTTTTTAGGTGGGTTGATGTTATTTGGAATTGTTCACTTACCTGAATACCTGATTGTTTTCTCATATTTGGGAAGTTTTCTGTTATTATTTCTGCCTGTATTCTTTTTATAGCATTTTATTGACTCCTTTCTTTTTTATTCCTATTAATCTCATGTTGTTCATCCTTGCATCATCTTGAAGATTTTGAATTATTTTTTCCTGTATCTTGGGAGTTTGTAAGAGATCTTTTCTTACTTTCTCACTAACTGTGATCGTGTCTTCAAGATCTGAAACTCTATCTTCGCTTTTGTTCATACAGGGTTGACAGGTTGTGATTGCAACTTTGTTTTCTTGTATATCTCTTTGAATCTCTTTCATGCAATGTGTTTCTTTCCTATATTGTTCATTCAAGGATTCCATCATTTTTGTATTCTCTTCTAATGTTTTATCAATGTCTTCTTTAGAGGCCTTTATTAAGTCTTTCATTATAGTTATCATCTCTTTTTCTATTTCAGAGATTATTTCTGCTCTCATTTCCTCTCGACCTTTCTGCAGTTGTTCCTTTACTTCAGATGCTATTAATTTAGAGATGTCTTTTTTTACTTCGGAGGCAATTTGTGATCTGATTCCCTCTATACTTTCCTGTAGCTGTTTTTTTTTTTACTTCAGAGGTTATCACCGATCTGAGTTCCTCTATATGTTTCTGCGTTTGTTTGTTTACTTCACATGATACTAATTCAGAGATTTTGGCTACATGGTTCTCACTTTCTTCTGTGAAAGTGTCTCCTGTGTTTGTTCTGGGTGGGCTCAGGATCTGAGATTGCATTTTGCTCCTTGTCTGTGTCATTCTGTATAGCAGTAATCTCTGACCTTTGTTGCAACACTTTGGTGAAGTTATGCCGTTAATGCCTACTGAACTTTGAGTTTGGATCTACCAAGTTTGATTTTGTCCTGCTGATCCTGCTTGATTGCTTGGCAGGGTCGGGCTGCTGTGCTCAGCTTCTTCCTGCTGCAGCTTTTTATTTTTTATTTTAATTTAATTTACTTTTTTTTTTTTTTTTCCTGCTGTAGCTTTTGCAGTAGAGCTGCTGTGCTCCTCTAGCAATATGGTCAACTCCTGGGTTAGCTGGTAGGCTCTGACCCCCAGCCTCTCTGCAGGGAATTTTGCTGTGGTGCTCCACAGCAGATGCTGGAGCTGGGTTCTGTGCGAGGTATGAGTTCTAGTGGCACTAGAGTGAAGGCCTAGTGTTCCCACCCATATGCCTGCCCATCAGGAGCTGTTGGTGGAGTGGTTTCGGGGGCACAGGTTGAAAGGTCCCACCTGTGCACCTGCTGGTCAGTCTGTGGGCCCGTCTGTGCTGCTGTGGGTGGGGGCTGAGTTCCAGTGGAATTGCAGGGGGCTGCAGGCCCTGACTTCCTTCCTGTGCACCTGCTGGTGGGTCTTTTGCTCAATTGGGGCTGCTGAGGGTGGAGCTTGGATTCTGCTGGAGGGTTGGGAGGCACAGGCCGAGAGCTCCTTTGTGTGCATGCACCACTTGCTCTATTGGTCAGTCAGGGCTGCTGCAAATTTTTTTTTTTTTTTTTTTTTTTTTTTGGTGGAACCAGGGTTCAAACTCATGACCTTGCCCTTGCCAGGCAGGCACTTGTGCCACGGAGCTATCTCCCTGGCCCCTGCTGCAAATTTTTAATATATTATTTTTACCATGGTAGTTGTGTGACACTTTAAACAAGTCCTGTATGGGTAGTGCCTTGGATATCACTGGACTGACATTTTAAAAAAATTTTAATAGTTTTTTTAAGATAATATTTTAAAAAGCATCAGTACATATGCATTCCTGAGTCTTTACAGAGTGCATTTTTACCATTATAGCGAAAACAAGCATGTATTCTTTAACTTTTAAAATGTCAGTGATTTTCATTTTTTTGACAAATGGTTTAAATTATCACTCAAGTCACCTTGATTTAAATTTAGCTTATTGTAATGCTAAAACTGTTCTGAGGTATTTCATCAAGTGACTGGAAATTACTGCAACAGTAAAGGAAAATATAGTTCCTAGGCGGGACACTCCACTGCGAGGGGCCAGGATCCTGTGTGTGTGTGAGGACTGATTGGAAAATCTTATTCAGGATCACATTAGATCTGTGATCCAGCCTCCTGAAGTGGAAGCCTCATTGTCTTCTAGAAGCCCCTTGACACGCAGACAGTGCAGGGACGTGGGATTTAGAGGTAGGCGTCTGTTTTATTATCTAGTGTGGGAAAAAGGAGTGCGGGCCTGGTGTAGAGTCCTTTTTTCACCTGGATTGAGACAGATAGATCCAGGTTGCTGTGAGGATGCTGTGGAGGCTTCCTGTGGCCATTAGGTGAAATCAAGGGAAATGGTAGGCATTGGCTTGCTTTAAGAAGTCAGTAGTCCTGCTGGTCTGTGGAAGGTGAGGAGAAAGCCTCCAGACTGTCTCCTCTTACACTTTGTTCACAGTGATTGGCTACCAGATGTCTCGCTCCCGTCTATTGTTTGAGCTTTTCTCCTGTTTGGTTTTGGCCCTGTGTACTTAGTGTTATCCTCAGCTTTCACCAAGCCCTTTCATTCATTTTCTCTATCTTTGTTGGGGTCTACCAAGTTCTGTAATGCTAAAACTGTTCTCAGGTATTTTATCAAATGACTGGAAATCATTGTAGCATTTTTTTTTTTTTTTAACATTTCCTTTGTCCTGAGCCATTTCATGCACTTCACTGGCTTTATCACTTTCTCTGTGCCAGTCTAGATTGTTCCCTTGAGTCCCATGTAGTTCATTTGCCTGGTAGGTAGCTCCTCACATTTTGTCTGAGCTCCCCATCCTGTGGGATGAGCTCATCGTTACACTATCTTTCAACCCCACTTTGCTAAATCTAGCTTCTCCTTCTCATCCTCATCCTCACATGACTACCATCTCTTCCTTGGAGTTCTGTCATGGCCTTGTCACTGTTTTCCTTCCTCCAATTTTGCTCACTCTTGTCTGTTTTCTCACAGATTCTGCTGTGCTTTTTATTCTTTTTTGTATTATAGGGAAGGGTCTGCATGGTGTTGATCGGACTGGTAGTAATCTGCCTGTGTACAGCCTCCCAAGAGCTGGGATTATAAGCTTGCGCCACCACATCCAGTCTCAATTGTCATCTCATCTTGTCCTAGGGGCCTGGCCAGCAAGGCAGGCCTGGCCCCTGCACCTGCCCTCAGGTACTTTAATCTGCTTAGCCATTTTGTCTGGGCTCTGTTGTGCTTTTACCAGACAAATTGTCTGATCTTCCCAGGCCTGTATTTTAGGCCCACTACGTCTCTCTTCTAACTTTACAGTGAACCTTAGATTCTTAGCCTGGCTTGGGCTTCTTTGAGAGCTGATTCTTTAGCCTTAGCTCACCCTAAGCTGCCAACCCCCAAAAGAATTCAGTATACGGAGGCTCAGTTCTGACTGCTCCTCCCGTCTTCTTACCAGGCCAAATCTCTCCACCCTACCCACCCCCAGTACTCCCACAATGCTTTGGGCTTAACTGACCTCTTGGCTCTGGTCATACTCTGCTCTGCAGTTTCCATTTGTCTCCTGTCTGGCTCCAGAGGGCTCCAGGAGCAATATATGACACATGTGGTACCTGGCATAAACTTGTTTAAAGGCAGAATGTCTTCCTCAGTAGTGAGGTATTTTAATCAGCACCCATTATAAAGAGGAAGGTATGAGGTCAGTACTGAATTCTTGCTTTGTAGACCAGACACAAATGGGGTCCTTTTGCCATCTCTGGTTCATGTGTTTGTTGCTTGTAAGACAACAACAGAAGAACTGAAATGTTTATCTCCTATTATTGCTCTCTTCCTCAGCATTGGCATTTTTTTATTCTAAAATGGAATAACAGCATCATTTTATTAAAAAAATCTACCTCTATATATTTTGTGTAGTTTTTATTTTTATTTATTTATTTATTTTTTTTTTTTTGAGACAAAGTCTTACTTTGTAATTTGGACAGGCCTTGAACTCAGTATAACATCAAACTTTTGTCAATCCTTCTGCCTCAAAAACAATTTTTAAATGATGTAAGAAGTACATGTTAACATTCTGTTAACACAGAAGACTAAATGAAAATGGATCCCCACCCTCTCTGTGTTTTTATTTGATTGTATTGTGGAAGGGAAATTGAAACAGGGTCTTGCTTTGTAGGCCAGACTAGCCTTGAACTTTCTGTGAAGCTCAGGCTAGCCTTGAACTCAATGATCCTCCTTACCTCAGTCAGTCTCCTGAGCGCTGGGATCACAGGCATGTCACATCGTGGCTGGCTCCCTCTGTGTTTTCATAGGGATAGGATTTCTGAAAGGATATATGAGAAATCCATAAAAGAGAGATTGATTTTCTTTGGGGAGTTGACCTATTGGTTTTTGAAACTTGCTGTGTTCTCAGAGGAGAAAATCATTCCGGATCTATGAGCAGTATTGTGTGTGTGCGTGTGTGCGTGTATGTGTGCATGAGTGTGTGTGTGTGTGTGTGTGTGTGTGTGTGTGTGTATGTGTGTGTGTGTGTGTGTAAAAACCTTATTGTTTTGTGTGGTGGTGTTGAAACCGACCCCAGGCCTTGCTGCTTGCAGGGTTACTGACTAATCACTCAGCCACTGCCCAATATACAAGAAATAACTTTAAAATTTTGGGTTATTCAGCATGGTGATGCATGCCTGTAATCCCAGTGCTGGGGAGGCCAGGACAGGACAATCTCTATGAATATAAGCTACATACTGAGGTGCTGTGCCAAATAAATTTTAAAAAATTAAAAATTGGGTTATTGTATTGAACTTGATAGAGGGCAGGACAGACCTCGTTGAGCTGTCCATGGCTTTGTAGTTTTGCTCTTTCATTTTGTCTTCTTCCCTAAAATCAGATGAGAAAACCCACCTCTGCTCTTCTTTAGAGCAGCAGTAAGAAGAAATGCATCTTTATTTTTTATTTATTTATTTATATTTTATTTTATTTTATTTTTTGTCTTTTTTGAGGCAGGGTCTCGCTATGCATTTCAGGCTGGCCTTGAGCTCACTTTTGTAGCCCAGGCTGGTCTCGAACTCGCACTGATCCTCCTGCCTCAGCCTCCCAAGTGCTGGGATTACAGGCGTGCGCCCCCATGCTCGGCTAGGAATGCATCTTTAACATGTCTCTGAGCACAGGCCTGTAGACAAACATCATGTACGTGTGGCAGCACGGTGCACATACATCACATGTAGGTGTGTACAAAGTCATGTTTTAAGATTTTATCACAAATTGTGTTGCTGTGAACAGATATCACTATGATAGGCTTTCAGTTCTTCTGGGGAAGTTCCCAGTAGGAGGGCAGCTGGGTTGAATGGGAAGTTTTAGGACTTTATAACTTTCTGTTTTGTTTTGTCTTTTTGAGACAGGACATTACTATGCAGTATAAGCACCCTGAACTCACTTCGCAGCCCAGGCTAGGCTTGAACTTGCAGGCTTTGTGGTCACTGAAATTAGTAAGTTAAAGTTTAAGAAATTCATTAAGTTTTGAAATGGGTCAGGGTTACAGGTCAGTGCTTGGGAGGTAGGGAAGGAAGAGGCACACAACCAGAGGTGTGTGCTGAGCCTCTCAGCGATGTGCGGGGCTTTTGTGTGCAGCATCAGCATTTTACAGGGAGGAAAGTGAGTGTCATCAAGCGGGTGTTCTGGACTGAGTCAGAATTGTCACCCTCGGCTTTGGAAAGGCAAGTTTGGACCCTTTCTAAGATACCGCTTGGGTCCCACAGTGTGATGCAGACACCTTTGTCATCCACTAACTCTGAGCAGCATGCATTGTGTTTATAATTCACATACTTAAGATTTTAGTTGCAATCTCCATAAGATCACCAGATATACAGTAAAGAAACGATTTGCTTTGTTAAAAGAATAGAAAGAAGATGATTTTCTCTGACAGGCTTTTCTTGTTTCCTCTTTTGCTTTCTCTTTAAACAAAGACAAGTCAGTTCACTGAGGGGAAAATTGTTGTCATTTCCAGCCATATCCAGGTTTCAGCCTGACCTCAGGGAGAAATTGGGAGCCCTGCGATGACAGGCGTTATTTTGATCACTGGTCAGTATCAACGGCGGTACAGGCATTGTTCATGATTTGAAATTGACCTCTTTGCTCATATAGGAGCCCTCCCGTTAAGCAGCGTCTAGAGTTTACCGCTGAGCTCTTATTTTAAAATCTCCCTCTTAAAGGATTGGGAACAAGATCTAATTGATAGCAGTGAACTTGTGTGGAACTTCTCAGAAATCCAGCTTTGTACAAACAGAAGGAGTTGGGAAAAGGATTAATCTAGGAACACAGGCTTTTCTAGTACCTTCATATAGTTCCCTTTCTTTGTGGATTATTTTTGTGTTTTAAGTGTCTTTGGAAATAGGATGAGAGGAATTCAGAGGAGTCCTCTGCCTGAGCTGTGAAGCACTGGTCATGCATTGCTACTATTTAAAGAACGCCCAAAGCTCTGAGCAGTGAAAGCTATCAGCGGCACTTTTAGCACAGATTAACTAACTGTCTGGGCCTCAGCAGTGGACAGTATTCTTTGAGACAACACAAATGAGGCAAAGTGACAACTGATGTGCTCTGGGGGAACAGTCCTTCTGGAGTCACTGTGTCTGCTCCGCTTCTACCAGTGTTACACTGAGGCCTTCTCCGGGAGACTTAGTTTGGCTCCAAAACAAGAAATGTAAGGCATTGCATCCGGCAGTTTAATTATACTCTGCCTTTACATGTTCAGGATCTTCTGTTGTGCTTTGGAAACTGTCAAGAAATAGCTGCTGTTGTTTGAAGCAAATTTTACACATGTAATTGTCTATGTGTGCATTTGCTTTGTGCCCTGTATTTAGGGTCACTTGTAAGAATCTCACCATCAGTGACATCCTTTCCCTCAAACAGCTGAACAAGACTGTGGGTGGTGGAGACTGAGATTTCAGGGTCCCAGCTGGGAAACAAAGCATCATCTTGGCTCCGTGGGGTCAGAGCCTGAGCAGGCCCAGCCCCAGCCCGGTGGTCTGCCTGCAGAATTTATCAGGACTTTAGTAGCTAAGCCTTTGGTAGCTTTTTTTTTTCTTCAGGACTGGGGTTCTAACTCACACCGTTGCACTTGCCAGGCCAGGCATTTGTACCACGGAGCTATCTCCCTAGTCCCCTGGTAGCTTTTTATAAATTAATCGGAGTCTCATTACCAGTAATGAAAAAGAAAAAAAGGAAATAGTAATATATTTCCTAATCAGTATACATAACTTTCCGAATAGTTTTAGAACAATGACAACTGAACTAAACCTGTGCTTTGATTTTAGTGGTGCTTTGAATGGAAGTTTTGATCACAGTGTTTTCTTGGAACTCTTTAGATGCGCTATTTTTTAAAAATTTTAATTTAATTTTATTTATGTATTTTTTCTTGTTTCAGAACCTTTGCTTGTTTATTCACTCATTTTTATGGTTGGCTCAGCCCGCCCCGAGGGCAGGGTTGGCACAGTGTGTGGTGCCAGGGATCCCTGAAGCCGCCCAAGCTTTCCCAAACAGGTGCTTCATAGACCACTGAGCCATCCCACCAGGCCCTAGATGCGCTGTTTTAAACTGGGCAATAAAATAGAGTTCAGGAGTGTAGCGTCTAGCATTCAGAAAGCCGTCAGAAATCAGCCTTTGAGCTGGTTTTCTTTGTATCTTGTGTTCCGCTCAAAATCTGAGTATGCCTAAGATATTAGATCAACAAGGGTTCAAATTGTGGCTTGGCCACCTAGGCTAAAGGACCTGTCATGTTACTTAAATTTTCTCAAGTTCTCTTCTTAACTGAAACGTTCTTGTTTTACAATTTTGTGACAATCATAGAGGGGCGTGGCCAGTCTAATCCTGTCTAAGCATGATACTTTAGACCTGTAGTGAATTTTTCTCTTTTCTTTTCTTTTCTTTTCTTTTCTTTCTTTCTTTCTTTCTTTCTTTCTTTCTTTCTTTCTTTCTTTCTTTCTTTCTGTGGAACTGGGGTTCGAACTCACAACCTTGCACTTGCCAGGCAGGCACTTGTGCCATGGAGCTATCTCCCCAGCCCCCTATAGTGAAAATTTGCCTACGTTATTTGAACAGCAAACTCGAAAGCTAGACTGCTTTGACCATGGTTGGGAGCAAACCCTCCACTATGTTTAGGAAAATAATTAGGATAGCCAAGGGTATAAGTGTTTCAGGTTTGCCTGCCAGGGGTAGAAATTCATACTTGATGAATTTTGGAGAAAGGATTAGTACCTAGTTCAAGGAAATAGTTTTTAAAAATCCTTCTCTGCTTTGCTAGCAAAGCAGTGACAGCAGGCAGAGGCCAAGTAGAGACTGTGGCTGTGATAATCTCTAAAGAGCTGTGATTTCTCCTATGGTAGTGTATAGTCTCTGCCTAATACTTTTTAAATTAAGAGGTGACTTTGTGAACAGTCTCATAAAACAGCTGAATACCAGGATATGGAGAGAATGTGAGCATTAAAGGAAGCATGTCCCAGCATTCTTGTAAGAATATAAAAATATTGATTCTGTGCAAAATAAAACACCATTTCCCCACTGATTGTTGGCATCCTGAGAACCCCAGGATTGAGGGGTTAGTAGCAGGATGAGCCTGGAGATTTGTGGCCACATTCATGGATGGAGCCAGGGGTGAGCTCCCTCGTCAGGGTGTCTGGGGACCTGGGAATCACTGCATCCTGAGACCCCTGTGTGCAGCCCTGGGCTGCTCTGCTTGCTCCCCTGGAAGCACTAGCTCTCAGCAGCAGGCTTCCGGAGTGTCTTTGTTGCTTCCAGGAGGAGCAGGAGTGTTCCTCGACCCTGTCCTGGAGACCCCTCTTCATTGACTGTCCCTTTCTTTGATACTGAAAAATGGTCCTTGGCTGACAGCATCCAGTGCCCCAGCGATGAAAGCTGCCGCCATCACACTGCAGCTTTGGAACCTTTCCTGCTCATCAGCACTCAGGGAGCTGTTGAAATAAGGTGAAAAGAGGAAATATTGCCAGGACCTCTGCCGACTTTTTCTTCCAGCTCTCTGATTATACACACTAAGTGCTGCTGTCTGTGTGAATAACCTTTTCTTCTTTTCCTCCCTCTGCCCTTGCTGCTCCCGCCTCCCAAGCTCTTAGACTCTGGCGTGATAAATAGCCAGGCTACTGCTCAGCGTGCACCAACACCTGGGAATAATCATGCAAAAATAACAGTGAGAGACTGCCGCGCGTCTGTTCTTGACATTAACTTTCCTCAGCTTGACAGGCTGCCACCACCAGCTGTTAGACTTATGGGTGTTTTTTTTCCCCCTACTGGAGATGGCTGCTTTCCTCTTTGGGCTCTTAATAGGTTACATCAGTGTCCCCTCAAGATGATAGAAAAGAGCTCTGATAAAGCAGCTCTTGGTGAAGCCAGCCAGTCCTTTATTCAGATCCTTTATTCTAGTTATTAGTATTATTAGACCAGTAACCCCCCACTGACTTTTAAATGGGAAATATCTGATTAGAACTATATGAGAGGTTCTTCCCCTCCCAGAAGTTATTCATAATTGGCTCTCTTGACTTGCTTTTGAATGTAGCAAATGCTAACACTTGGCCCTATGAGACTAAACCACCTATTGCTTTCTTTTTAGTTTAGGTCTGAAATATATTTGCAATAGTGATAATAACATCAACAGTAGAGATAGCTTCTGTTTATTGAGTACTAGTCTAAACTAGGTCCTGGGCTGTGTCTTTCTGGAGGGTGGGTGGGTGGTGTGAGCTCATGCGGCAGGCACGTTAGCTAGGTGCTATTTCTATTTTGCACGTGCAGACGGAGGCTCAGATCAAGTGGCTGGCTGAAGTCGCGTAATGAGTGGTCAGGCATTTCGCATGCACGCCACCGGGGGTAGTACCTTGGATGCAAGTCTGGGACTAGAGCTATAAGTTTACTCTATATGTATGATTATTTTGGTTTGTGGCACAGTCTTGCCCACTAATCAGACAGGGATCTGGCTGGTTTGGGCCCACTCTTATACTAGCAGGTTGGTCCACGCCTGGCAAACAGAAGATGTACAGTAGTTATTGGGCTGGATGTGTGATGGAATTTAGGTAAGTAGGAGTAGATTCGTGGGGTGACAGCACACAAAAAAAGAGGTGCATCTGGAGACTGGAAGAAGATTTTATAGTGGCTTAGGACTCATTGGGACCTCTGCAGTGATCTCATCATTGCTATAAAACTCTAAAGTGGGGATGGATTAAGGCACTCTCGACTGCTACCAGTAGCCAGTGTAGGAAAGAAGCAGTGTTTCCCAAGGCTGAGCTCCAGGGTAAACCCTTTTTTTCTCATACCTTCAACACACTTCAGCTTCTCTTCACCATGCACTGGGAGGGGATTATAGATTTATGTTGGTAGGATATTGAAGGAGCTTTGTGAGGTTGTGCTTAGGGCTGGGGAACTGTGATGTCAGTGCATAAGGCCGGTACAGTGTGCACATCCTCATGGCCTGAACTGCGATCTCACTTCCTAGATCTGCTCATGGAGCCTCAGAGAGGCCCAGCGATGACCTGCAGGTGCTGCCACTTGCAGCAGACCACCTGCACCCCCACCTATCTCAAAGGGGAACCCAGGGTCATCCCCGTAAGCAGTCCTCTTAATTATTTTTGTGGCTCCAACAAAATACCTCAAGCACCTGAGATAACCAACTGAAGGAGACATTTTAGGTTGGTGTGTGGATTCAGAGCTTTCAGTCCACCACCCCCTCGCTGCGTGGCCTTAGGCACAGGGGTGAGACCTATGGTCATGGTCATGTGTGTTGGAGTGAAGGTGCTTACCACACCGCGACAGAGGGCAGAGGGACGGGGATGGGGACGGCTGGGAACAAGGTATGCAAGGTGTGACCTGAAAATAGAGTGAGTGTTTAAATTTAAAAATTTATTATGATGAAAGACACACTGTCTTTAATTCCCCTCACAATTCTTTCCCTCCTTTGAATTACGATTACCCCATCATCCCCACCCTTCAGAAGCAGCTCTGCAAGTCCTCACTCGCATTGCTTTTAGTTGTATCCTTGTGGCTGCTTCCGTGTCCTGAATTGATTCAAAATATTTACCCCCCCTTTTTTTTTTTAACTTTTAATGGTCATTCTGACTTTGGGAAAGAGACAGAAGTCGTAAGGTGCCAGCTCAGTGGACCAGAACACGCTGCCCTGTTTTTATAAGCCTGCCTTTCCAGTGGTCGGCACTTAACAACAACAGCATGCACTAGGCTTTTCATCATTCATGAGAAAGACATGAGAGGGGATTTCCAGAACCACTTCAGAAAGAGACAAGAGCAACAGAATAAGTGTGTTTGAAAAGGAGGGAGAATGTTTTGAGGAGGAATAATGTTAATGTGTTTTAATTTTTTAAATATGTTTTAAAAATTTATTTAATTATATATTTATCTATTTGGTTTATTTATTTGAAGCATAGGGCTTCACTATGCTGCTCAGACTCGTAGTGATCCTCCTGTCTCAGCTTCCCCAGCACCAGGATTGCAGGTGTGGGCCATCAGGTCCAGATTCAGAGGCTGGCTCAGCATGCCCAGGGTTTTGGGGGCCAGCTCAGCATGTGGTATCAGGGATAGAACATGGGTCCTGTGTTTGCCAGGCAGGCACTATACCATTGAGTTATCTCCCCAGCCCCATTAATGTGTTTTTTGATTGTAATAAATTTTAAACATTTGGATATACATAATATATTTTGATCAGCCATTGCAGATACATATATCACCTGGGACTGAGCTTTTCCAAGCAGGCCCCATCTTCTAAATTTCTGTCACTTTCTGACAGCCCCTGAAATTAGGGACCCAAACGTGGGTTAATGCATCGCTGAGGCCAGAAGCTTCAGGACTAGCATTGCCCCAGAGCCCCACCGCTAAACACTGCTACAGCTGTCTCCAAGCCTTCTGCACACAGATCTGTACTATAGTAGCGTGTGGCCTCCTCACCAGAGGTGGCGCTGTGAACACCAATGCTCCCTTTGCCCTCATAAGCTTCACTAAATGAAGAGGCTGTGGTTGAATGCATGGATCAGTGATCTGAGAAATTGGTGCAGTGCAGTGATCTTTTGTGTAAGGCAAAAAGAACTACAGACTGTCCTTTAAAATTGTGTTTTACACATGGTACATGTGGCTTTATGTATGACCCTGTGAGGTACACAAGTGAAACCTTTTAGGGTGAACATCTTCCACTGGGCACATTCCCTGGCAGACAGTAGTGGCCATATTCTTTGAATTATTTCCCTTTCGCCTCCTTTATCTCCCGGTGTACATTTAGCTCATACATTTTCTGCTTTTATGTTGCTCCTTGATGCTTCCCTGAACTGTTACTGATAATAACCTGCTGCCCTTGCACAAATGTGAGCCATGGTTTTTTCTAGAATGAGCAGGTTGGGATAGGTGGCCTTCCAGGTGGACCATTCTGAGGCTGTCCCTAGAAAACACCAGTTTACAGACTAAGGCTGCCTCCCTTGGCAGGTCAGGCACCTCTGATGCCTTTCAGTGACTCCAGTCCCTCTTGATGCTTGGCTTCGCTCCTTATTCCTAGAACCCAGCGGGGAGTGAGTAGTGAAAAAGGAAAGTGGAGTTTCCCTCTCTCTTGCTTGTAGAGCTGACGCCGGTACCTGTGTGAGCAGCAGCTTTGCACCACGTGAGGCAGTCCATTCAGTAGAAAAAGTAAGCGAAAAAAATCACGTGTGTAAATCAAAATTCAAATTTTTAAGATCATGTTGTGGTAATATTTATGATTTAAGGTAGTATCTGTAGTCCAAACCTTAGCTTTCTCATTTTGAAACGTACTGGATGGTGTTCCACAGGTGTTCGCCTAATAATAGTGATGAACCGTCTATTGCTATATTTATATAATGTTCACTGAAAATAAACCTAGTTAACTTGCTCCTAGGCCTAGGACACCATGACTCCTCCCCTCAAGCCACCCGATTGTGTAGAAATTTGACCTTTAGGGTAAGGTTTCTTAGTTGTAGTGCATGGGCTTAGCAGGTATAAGGCCCTCGGTTCAGAGTTAAAAAAAAAAAGAACAAGAAGGAGAAGGATGAGGAAGAGGGAGGGCAACATAGGGCATGGGGGAGGAACTTGATCCTTGGAATTATAGAACTCTCATGAACTGTATTGGTGGGTGTATTGGTACATCTCTACGAGTGGAGCCATGCTGAAATAGGGATTTATTCAAGAAACTGTCATTATAGGCTTTGTCATCCATATTAAACGGCTGAAAGTACGTGTCCCACTTGATGAAAATGGGCATCAGGGAGGTTAAGTGCCTCTCTATGGTCACAAAACAGTGGCTGTCAGGAGCTAGTGCCCAGCAGCTAGAGTCAACACCTCCCACTCCAGTGACTCCTGTGCCATGCGTTGGTCCGGGGTCCTTATCGCAGAGCCCAAGTTGCTTTCTAAAACTACTGACTTTTTGGTTTTATTTTGGCTTCCTATGCTTCCAGTGGAAGCTAAATTTATTCTTTGGGTTAATAGAGGCTCTCAGCAGGCCATGCAAGGAATATGTTCATGAAGTTTTCCTATTTTGTGCTTTTGGTTTATAGGGATAGTACTCAGTTTACAAATAACGATAAAATGAAGCATTAAAAAAACACAATTTCTTGGCCTGGCAGGATGGCTCAGTGGTCTAAAGTGCTTGCTTAGGAAAGCACTTGGGCAGCTGCAGGGACCGCGGTTTGATCCCCGGGCACCACATGCTGCGCCAGCCCTGCCCTCAGGGCAGGCTGGGCGGACCATAAAAATGAATGAATAAACAAACAAAAGTTCTGAAACAAGAATAAAATAAAATAAAGTTTAAAAAAAAAAAAAACAATTTCTTGGGAAGCATGCCAAAAAGATGAGCTACAGTAGTAACTCATTCGTATTCTTTTTAAATTTAAGCAAAGAAACGATGCTAATCTCATAGCTTTCTGGTTGTGATAAAGATTACCAAGTAACACTACATTTTTTTCCCTGTTTAAATTTCCTTCCCTAGAGCACTTTTTCTTTCACTTGTCAGCCCCATTCTAAAATCACAACTATCAGTGTGAACTTGGATCCACACTGCGCTGCATTTACATGAAGGCGTCATTCACCAGCTCTGGGCGCCGGGCTGCTCACTGCTTCTTTTTCAGGGGCTCTGTGACCAAGAATGCAGAACAATAGAAAGCATGGAGCAGAAGAAGCTCCGCGGCAGCTTCCAGAGCAGGAAATGAGGTTTCTGTAGCATGCAGATGGGTGAAGGGCTGTTGGCTGCATCTTGGATCACTCAGGCAAGTGAACGTCAGTGTATCCTGCTGGTGAGATGCAAACTGTAGAAATAGTTTCTGCAGTCATCTGCACAAGGAGCCCACACAGATGACTGCTTCAGCTGTTGGACTAGGAGCACAGTTTTTCATCTGATTTGGAAGATACTTTTTAAATTTTTTTTTCCTCTAAGCAATAACAACTTAACTACTGATATATGCATGACAGGGAGAGAGCATTTTACCAGTGACTTGCTATATGGCCCTCATCTTTGTAGTTGCTTAAGCCAGCTGAGAATACATGCAAAATTTGGTTCCCCATATGAAGCCAGTGTCTGTGCAACACAAAGACAGGTACTCCAAGGTGCTGGGACAGAAGTGTCTGTGTGACTTTTCCAACTGGTGACCCATGCGTTGTACAGCAGCAGTCCCAACGGTAGTTAAGTGGGCCAGGTGGGTGAGTGGGTTGGTTGCTTGGTCACTTGGCTTTTTAGTACTTGTGTAGTAGTCTTCGGTTTCCTCAGGGGCACGCATCTACACTTGGGAAGTACTCCTTTTGCTGTCCTGAAGGTGGGAGTGCGCAGGAGCTGTCCTTGCCCCATAAGATCTTCAAGCTGTTGTTTCTATTTTCTGAAATTAAGGAGAGGGTTGCTGAGTCTTGGTCAGCCCTGTCAGGGATCTTGACAAATTGAACCACTAAAGGATTTGTGTACTGGAGAAGCTCATATTCTGCTGATCTTGGGTAATGCACTTCTCTTATATGGACTGTTAATCTTTGCAACGGAACATTTCATTAGGAATGAATGCCTGATACATGCTAATAATGCCCAGTTTGTGCATTTGAATGTGTACAATCAAGTTATATATTTTATAAATTCTAGAGGCAGCTAATATATTTTAATAGTGGCTTTCTTCGCCATGGTTTATAAAATACTTTGAAAACAGTTTTAGTCCATCTCTTGCTCTTAAATGTGTAGTGATGCAGTTGTAATTGTGTATTGGTATTTATTAGACTTTGTCCTTTGGAAAATGTTACAGATTTGAAAATAAGATTTTAGTACAAGTCAGATGTTCTGTTAATTTTCCAAATAATTTTTCACTCATATCCACTGAGATGAAAAGGTTGTTCATTGGTGAATTTAGAAAAACACAAAAGGCCTACTTATAATTGAGGAAGGTAGTGTTCATATGTTTACCTTGTTTCACATGAAAAAGTAAAATACTCATTCTAGTCTACCTTGTATTTTGGCACCATGATAGGCTGAAAGCATATTGTAATTGTAAATGGAATTTGGAATAATAATGTATTCTAGAAGCGATGTAAGCAGATTGCATTGCAAAGAACTTGTGGAATGCAGCACCACTGCAGTAAGCCTGTCTGTCTTTCAGGTTGACCCCCTGTTTACAGTGCCAGCACCACCGCCTCCGATTTCCAGCAGTCTCACGCCTCAGATTCTACCCTCCTACTTTCCCCCATCTTCATCCAATATTGCAGCACCTGTTGAGCAGCTTTTGGTTCGGACTCGGTCTGTGGGTGTCAATACATGTGAAGTTGGAGTAGTGACAGAGCCTGAGTGTCTTGGGCCCTGTGAACCCGGGACCAGTGTGAATTTGGAAGGGATCGTGTGGCATGAAACAGAAGAAGGTAAATACAATTTATTTTTATTTATTTTATGATGCCTCCTACCCCATGATATATTTCTGTCCATCTGTGAGGGGAATTTGTTCTGTGGTATTCAGACAGAAAAGAAAAATAGTTCCTAGGCTCTCTGCGTTTTTGTGGAAAAAAGAACAATGTTTATCCTTTCGTTCATGGATGCTTTCACATTTGGGTTGAGTCAGTGTCCCTAAACGTGTTTTGTCACTTTAAGTGCTCACATGGAAGGGCTGAGGGAAGTGGGGTTGGGGAGCCCTGTCCTACAAGGAAGTGTGGAATTCGAGGAGGAAGCTAGATCTCATGTTTATTGTGCATGTGGATGTACCAACCAGTTTGTCTGTCTCAACATGGATATTTTGTGTTGTGGTGGCTTTTGTTTACCTTTGGAATCAAGGAAGTGTTTCTACCCATTGCAAGGCCCTTTGTCACGTTGTGGTTGTGGCTGGTTGGCACTCAGAGCTAATGCAGTCACAGTCAAAGCCGTGGCCCTCATTAAGCCAGTTGTCTCTTCTGTGGCCAGAGACGAAACCTTTCCTGCTCCTTGGCTTAGCGAGCCATTTGGCAAGTCACAGTCACAAGGGAGACAAGGTACAAGAGAAATGGATCAATTTGTCATTGCTGCTGGAAGTATAAATCAGAGAATGGGTGGTTGTGGACCCAAATCAGGGTTGGTCATGTCTCACGGCACTTGGCGTTCAGGTGCAGAGTGTTTTAGTGGCCTGTGTCACTAAGAGCGTGAAGAAACTGAACCCCAGCCACTGAGAAAGGAGAACAGCCTTGTTCCTTACAGATGCATAGAGAAGAATTGCAGGGAGAGGTGTACCTCAGGTCTCACTGAAGGGGCAGAGGACAATGAAGAACTAGGGAGAACTTGTTTTCTCCTTTTACACTAGAGTGGTCAAGAATGGAGGAGGTGACAGTTATGAACACTGTGGTGGTTTGTGAGAGGAGCAAGCACAAACACGAGAGTCACAAGAAGGGACTGAGACCCAGAATGGTTCCCCAGATTCCTCTGAATCAAACAGGGAAAAAACCAAGGATGGAAACTTAAAAGGAGAAGGTAAAATAGATGCAAAGGAGGCTGGGGGAGTAGGAAAGGGAAATGTATGGGCGGTATTTCCTGGGCAAGAAGTAGCTGAAGCTGTTTCAAAATAGAAAAAGATTTTTAGAGAAATCTTTGAACTGTGCACATTGTGTTACATAGAGACTGTACTGTTGCGTGACATGCTTCATAATTAGATAAAAAAAAAAAAAAATTTAATGCCAGTAAGGGAGAAAGAGAATTATACAAGAAAGAGAATGAGCGTAGTAACTGTTCTCCTGTATGCTCAATGAGAAATGACAGTTAAAATGTACTTTTGGCTTTAGCAACCTTGAGGGTTTTTGTATTTTATCTCTCTTTGTCCATTTTCTTTTTTAAAACAGATATTTTAGGGGCTGAGTGGATATCTCAGTAGAGTAAGTGCTTGCCTGGCAAAGGCAAGGGTTTGAGTTCAATCCCCGGTTCCACACACACATACACAAAAGATATTCTAGAAGCACACTTAAAACAATGCAAGGGCAGGCACCTGTCAAAAGGCCAATGTTTTTGAATTGGGTGGTTTTCCCTGGAACAGAAGTGGCAGAGAAGGGCTTCACACCGGTATCTCTCTGTGGAAAATACGGAGGAGGAATTGGGAGGTGAATATAGTTACAGTTAGTTAGCATAGGTACGAATTTTCAGGAAAAGTACCTGGTTAAGTGCCATAACCTCTACAGTTAGATCTCCTGGTCCTGGCTGGTGTCCTCACAGGGCCAAGTGCTGTCTTACTATTGCATTGCTGTGACCCAACACCCCCTGCCCACCGCTTGATGCTATTTATCTAAGTCAGAGGTGGGTCTCTTCCTGCAGTGTGACCTCGTTAGGTGACAGATGTTCTTAAATTAGCCACAAACTTTCTGGTACAGCTTGGGTTCTTTCTCAGTTTTCCCAAGGCAAAGATATTTAACATTAGTGCCTAATAAGAGAAAATGATTTTTTAAAAATTCTGCTTAAAAAGTATAGTGGTGAAGTGGAAATCTGACGTGTTCTGGTCATGTGTTTGAAGAGCTTTACAAGGTCTACAGGGTCTCACTATGTAGGTTGGACTCATAATGATCCTCCTGTTTTCAGCCTCCCAAGTGCTGAGATTATAGGTGCAACCACCACGCCCAAGCTCAGTTGTCCACTCAGCATGCATTCGGAGGTGAAGCTGGCGCACTAGGGACTGAACAAATACTTTTTTTAATCACTTGATAATGATACATGTAAAGCCTGGCCAGTCCCACCTTGTGCTCTCAAGAATTGATCTTTTGGTTCTGATGCATGGCTGTCCTTGTTGGCTTATCCAGGGACTTGTGGCTTTAAAAGGCTCAGGGGAGGCTCAGTCTCAGGTGACTCCAGCTTTGTCTTTACAGACTCATTCCGCAGGGTTTAGGATGTGTGGATGTTTACCCAGGGTGGCAGAAGAAGGTAGAGCTGTTAGTGGAGTTGATGCTTTAAAAAGCTAAGCTTCAGACCTCTACAGAAGAAGGTTTAGTGGGAGAGGGAGGGCAAAGTAAGGTGCAGTGCTTTTGTCACATGGAGTTTCACTGAAAACAATGTTTTGAGTTGGTCGCTTAGAAATCTGTAAGATGCCTTTGACTGCCGCTTGGTAGTTTGATTTTGAGGGTATTATAAAAGTAGTAATATTTTTCACAACCCTAAGTTGTTGTACATGCATGCACTGGTAAAAGTTGTACTGATGTGTTTTAAATTCTAGAGTTTTAAGTAATAATATTTGCCCTCTTTGGGAGACATTGACTATCCTTGTGATTTCCTTTGTTGGTGATGGGGAGCAGTAAGACTGCCCATAAAGTATCCATTTAGGGCCGGCCAAATAGCTCAGCAGATTAAAGTGCCTGCTAGCAGGTTCAGGGGCTGGGGGTTCTATCCCCAGGTCTACTGTGCCCCCCCCCTCCCATGAGCTGAGATGGCAATTGAGACTGGGTGTGGTGGCATGTGCCTATACTCTCAGCTCTTGGGAAGCTGTAAACAGGAGGATCACTGTGAGTGTGATCTAGTAGTGAGATCTTGAACACCCTATAGACCCTTTTCTAAAAAATAAAGAAAAAAAATCCCCATTTAATAGGCAACTGCTTCTTGTGCTTGGCACTCCTTGTTGGAGGAGGGTTCTTTTGTCACAAGCTTTGCCACGGTGTGACTCCTTCCAGTACATGAAGTCTTGGTTGTCTACGAAGCACACTGTGTTCATGAATAAAATGATGCTAGTGAAGTTTCCTCCGGGAAGAAGTAGTGCATTTCAGATCATGCTGAATGGGAGAGGGACACCAGCCCTGCTTTGGGATGTTTGGCTGCCCTTTTTAAGGTGAACACCTAGCAGCAGAGATGTGGTGTGTGAAACTACTCCCAGGCATCGGAAAGAATTTCCTTAGCATTTCATTTCTGACATTTGGGACACTTAGGCACATGTGTAGTTACTTGTTTGAAAATTTGCTCCATTTGAGGCAAAGATACCAGAAAAACACCATGGCATACGTGTAATAGCCGTGTGTGTACATGCTGAACTTGGCCTTCTCATTCTCAGAGTGCTTTTCTTTTTGTAGTGTGTCAGATCATGTTGGTTTTGGCCACACCTGAGAACATGCTTGGTTCAGCGGTGTCCCCATCTGTGTTGCAGCTGACGTTTACAACTCCACGCCTGCACTGGTCTTTGAAACACCCATAACACTGGGATAGTGACTCCCAGTGCGACGCCTTTGCATGGCACTGGGAGCTCAGAAGACGGACAGATGACTAGGTTCTGCCCTCGGCTTTCACTGGTCTGGGTTGACCATTTGGTCCGGTTTGGTGATTGGACATTGATATCTTTTTTTTTGATGGGACCAGGGTTCAAACTCATGACCTTGCACTCGCCAGGCAGGCACTTGTGCCACTGAGCTATCTCCCTGGCCCCCGGACATTGATATCTTAGGAAGGCTTGCAGGGTGATAACGGGCACAGGAGGTGGAGAAACACTGTCTCAGGAGAATGTGGATGGCCCAGCCCTTTACAGTGTCTTTGGCATTTTTCTTGTAAGGAAGTCACGTGTATTGCTGTCTTTGATTCCCTTGCCTTGTTTACCTTGCAGAGTCGGTAGTGCCCTTCAAGGTGCTGAAGTGTGTAAGCAAGCATACCGAGGGAGGAAGAGAGAGGGTGCAGCCTCCAGCAAGAGAATGCAGAGTATTCTCAGGGCTTCCTAGACGACGCGGTGGCACCACTCTTCCTAGAGTAGTGATGTGGTAGGGATGGAACTTGCTGTTAGTTTCTCAAATGACCTAGGCACAATAGTTTCATGTCTCTGTGCTCTCTGCTACATTATTTCTGAAATTTGTAAAAACCTAAAGTAGTAGGGAAAGGATAATGTAGCAAATGAAGAACTGTACTCAGAGAATTAAGAGACAGGGTTTCAAGGGGAAAACAGAGATCTGAGCAGCAAGCAGGATGTGGTTTTAGTAAGCAGACTCAGCATTAGGTGTGAGAGGAGTCAGGCATCTGTGTTGGAGGCTCTTGACGTGGTGTTCCATGTATTTAGTTTCCAAGGAAAGCTGAATTTATAAAAGCAACTTGGGAATTAATGTTTAAATAGTAATTAACTGGAGAAATAAGTGGTTCTTTTGGAAGCCACCAGAGATGTTCTTAAATTCTCCAACTTGTATCTCTAGTCATAAATGTGCAGTATACAGGGTTTTAAGCTAATTCGTTAAAAGGTAAATGATCTTTTGTAATTGAGGTTGAATCTATTGTATGGCATGGTTACTCCTGTTTTGCAGTATTTATGTACTTATTAATCTTATTACTTCACTAGAACATCTCTTTTAAATTCTTATTAATTTGAGAAGAGATTAAACATTAATCCAGGCTTACTTTGTGTTTTCAGTAGCTGAATGGAATTTGCACAGCATTTTACTTAATGAGGTGTTATGTATTGTATATTGCTATGATTTTATTTTATTATAATTTTGGAGGTGGTTTGAGATAGGGTCTTGTTATGTAATTTCATCTGGCCTTGAGCTCACTTTGTAGCCCAGGCTGGCCTTGAACTCACAGTGATCCTCCTGCCTCAGTTTCCCAAGTGTTGGGGTTACAGATATATACCACCTCACCTGGCTTTGCTGTAATTTTGTAAATTCAGCTTTCATTCACAAGAGGAGTAATTAAGATGACCACTTTGGAACTTCATTCCCCGCCCCATAGCCCTGATAGCTAATTCAGTCATAGGGAATCTTGCAGTGGCTGATGGGTGTTGGTCTCCATTGGTATTACATAGAGACACATCAGCTGGATAGTGTGCATAGATGTTTAATCTCTTTAATGACAGGATAAAGAGAAAGAGCTGCCAGAGCTCCGTTCTACTTCACAGGGGTCATGAACTTATACTATTCTGCCCAGCTAGAGGTGGCAGTGAGGCGCTTCCTGAGATCCATCATATTTATGCCAGAGGAGCCCAGAAGTGGCTGTGTCCTCCCAAAGAGCTCCTATGTTGCTGTTTACAACTCAGGTTTGTAGTTATTGGACTACACACTGCCTTATAATCTTTAAAAGAAATTGTATTTGGTACAGGGTCTCACTATGCAGCTTGGACTCATAGTGATCCTCTTGTTTTCAGCCTCCCCAGTGCTGGAATTACAGGTATGCACCAACACACCTGATCTCCATGGCTGGCATGTGGTGCCAGGGATCAAACCCCAGATCCTGTAGTTGCCTAAGCAGACACCTAGTCTGCTGAGCTATCTCACCAGCTCTGTCTCATTAGCTTTGAACAAACACACTACCTGACAGTTGTTTGCTTGTTCATTTTTGAGACAGGATCTTGCTTAGTTGTCTAGGCTGCCTTTAAACTCCTGGGCTCAGATGATCCATCTGCCTCAGCCTCCTGAGTAACTAGGACCCCAGGTGTGCACCACCATGCCAGAAAAAAATAAAATAAAATTCATTTAAGGATATATAATAACAAATAACAAAATCATTGAAGTATTATCAAGGTTAGTAAAGCGAACATTACCAGCTCATCAAAGGTAGAAATGGAAGATGAATCCTCACATAGGCATATAACAGATAGTCAATAAGGATTTATTAAATCAGTGAAAAAGGAATGGCCATCTTCATGAGTTTTGTGCTGTTTTCTTGGTTTCTGCTTCTCTCCTAGGCCTTGCTGTGCTTTTCCTGAGAGGATATTATGTATTGTGGTATATTGCTATGATTTTATTATATTATTATTTTGGGAGTGGAGAGAGGACATGGCCAATGTAGGAAAGCAGGGCGCGGCCACTTGACCTTTTCCAGGATGAGAAAGAAGTCATTATTTAGTACAATTCAGATATTGTTTTCATAGCAAACATTTAGATTTTAGTTAATTTGTATAAGTATTTTGGTGGTGATATTAGGTATTATGTAATAGAGTACTAAGTCTTAAACTTGGCATGTAAAGACATTTTGTTACAACTTCTTGTTGTTTGCTATAGTAGCTAATTTACACTAAATATAAATGTGAAATATAAAACATAGAAAAGTATGTTTATTAGAACTTTGGCATAATAACATTAAAATTGTCTTAAAAGACCATGTGTAGCTGGCCATGGTGGCACACCCCTACAATACCAGAGTCTAAAGCAGAATTGCCATAAGCTTGAGGCCAGCCTGGGCTACACAGTGAGTTCAGGGGCAGTGTGAACTGTATGGTGAGACACTGCTTAAAAAACAAAGAAAGACTGTATATGACTATGAGTGTATTATACTCTCGGCTTATTTATTTTTTCCTATAAAGAAATAATTTGTAAAAGGAAATCTTGAAAGACTTTTGCAATTATAGTGACTGAATGAAGGACATATTTAGAAAATTGTAAATTTGAAATGGTCCCTTTTGTTTCAGAATACAGCTTTTGGCCCATCAAGGCATATTGACTTGTATTCTATTGATTTTTAAAAAATTTTATTTTAAAGAGAAAATATAACAAGATTTCAAAACAACATAATTGGAGGGTAACAATGGTTAATATATTGTGTATTGTTACGTTTAACTTAGCAACTCAGAGCACAAGGTATAGGCATTTAGTTGTCCAAACAATATTAGCACAAACCTTTCTTTTCAGTAGTAAACTAGTAGTAAAATTAACTATCTTGTGTGTGATACATGTATATATTTTGCTTTTCCTTTCCTTTTTTAACCTCCATTCCCTCATCCCAGTTTTTCTTTGCTTTTGTAGCATCTTCCTATTTTATAGTATCTATTATACATTTTTGGTCTTACTTACCCTTTCAACATCTGACAGTAGGGAGACAACAGGAGGTTTGCACATGCGAGTTTAGTTTATTTCTCTTATTAGTATGGTCCCAAATTGTATCCCTTTACCTATAAAAGTCTCTAGTTTATCCTTTTTGTGATTGAGTAGTACTCTATTTTATAAAAGGACCACATCTTTTTTATACCTTGTGTTTAGATTGTTTCCAAGATCTAGTCATTATAAATTGTGCCACTATAAACATGGGTGCGCTTATATTGCTGTGGTAGGGTGTTTTTAATTTGGAAAGATTCCCAGTAAGGGAATAGATAGAGTCATATGGGACCTCCAATCCTAAGTTTTTGAGGAATCTCCATACTGATTTTTCAAAATGCATTTCAATCTCATTAGAACAAAAGTCTTCATAGTGCAGTTATAGGCTCTCTTCTGGGTCTCTATGGGGCTCACTGTGATTTCACCTCTTGTATTCCAAATTGCATGGATTTGATTGAGTTTTTTTTTTTTTTTTTTTTTTTTTTTTTTTTTTGTCTTTTTGAGGCAAGGTCTCACTGTACAGTTCAGGCTGGCCTTGAGCTCACTTTTGTAACCCAGGCTGGTCTTGAGCTCACACTGATCTTTCTGCCTCAGCGTCCCAAGTGCTGGGATTACAGGTGTGTGCCACCATGCCCAGCTCTAGTCTTTTCTTTTTTTTGATAAGGATGGATAAGGGTTTGTCAATTTTATTTAATCTTTCAAAGAAGCAATGATTCAATTCATGGATTCTTTGTGTTTGTTTTTTTTTTTTTTTTTGCTACCTTTAGTTTGTAGTTATATAACAAAATCGAAAATGGAACAGAGTATTATATACAGTCAGTGAGAAGAAAGATTTGTACTAATAGTGTTTAGACAAGATATCATGTCTGTATTTTGTACATCTGTACAAAGGTAACAATATGTAATTATTAATTATTGTATCTGTCCTACTAACCTGTTGTGAAACTGTCTCATTTTTATTTCTTTCTTATTAATATTAATAAAACAAGAAAATTACATATAGTATGTAAGTCCTTAATATATCAGTTTTACCTGTGGAGATCAAAATTTAAAATGGACTAGACAGTGATGATAAGCTTTAGTACCTATGTTATAGAGTAATAGTATCACTAAACGTCTCTTCTGGAGGGTTAAGAACTTAAGTTCACAGACCAAAAATTAGAGAAAAAGAAAGGCTACAAGGATTGCCAATATTTTGGCCCTTGCCCTTCAAGGTCAGTGAGGACTCAGAACATAAGAGAACCTATGCTGTAACATGCTAGAACTCAGTGTTTTCCCAAATTTTCTGTTCAAGAAGATTATGGGACCACAGAGGAAAAGGATAGATGATGTATAGTGCGCCTAAGGAGAGTCACCTAGAGAGAAAACATTCTTTCAGGCTTTCACAGAGAGCAAAGTGGTCAAGCAATGGCTGTGACTCATCCAGATAGCTGACACTGACAAAAGCTCTCCGAATCTTGAGTAGATTTGACTCACCTTGGAAAATACAAAAGTTACATGGTTTGTGACTTAACCACCGAGCAGAAAAGTTTAACCATGAGGCATAAAAAGTAAAGCCAGATTAGTATGCTGAGCTGTAAAAGGCTCAAGTCAACAGCTTCCAACATTGCCAGTTCTGCCGATAACCAACTACTATTATACAACTACATTCTCTTAGTTAAATGAGAAGAACTATTTGTACCAATAGTGTTTAGAAAAGTTATCATGTCTGCATCTTGTACTCTGAACAACTACTATGAAGACAACAATATGCATTGTATCAGTTATCATAGCTGTCCTACTAACCTGTTTTGAAACTGTCTCAATGTTATTTCTTATTAAAAGTAATAAAAATAATAAAAAAAATTAAAAATAAAATGAATTAGAGAAAAACTAGAGAGGTAGAAGAAGAGGAAGAGATTAGAAAATAAGATTGGAGGACAAGGGGGGTGGTTCTGGTACTTTTGAGTCACTGTTGTAGAAGACTGAAGGAGAAGAGAGATAAAGAGAGAGATCTGGAGATAAAGACCAGAATAGAGTAACAACTACAAAGAGGCTAGAAGCATGTTTACTCATATAAAAACCAGATCAAATGATGGAGAGAAAAACAAAAAGAAAAAAAACAAACAAGCAAAGCCACCACCACCACAACAATAAACAAATGAGAGAGAGAGAAAAAAAAAAAAAAGCACTAAAGCACTTCGGGGTTTGTCTCTGCTATCACTGGTAGATAGTGTGTGGAGATGGAGTCCTGATCTGCATGGCTCTGTCCCAGCAAGTCAGCCACGGCTTTTTCACAAGGTAGTGGTGGGTGAGTTGCCTCTTCAGGCAGAGACCAAACTCATGCGGCCTGCAGCTGTGAGCACACTTTGAATGAGCCCAGCTAGGAGCTGCTGGGTGGAGCCAGCAGCCAATGAGTTTTGAGCTCAGCTATCTCCATGGGGGTTTGTGGCTAATTGCCCTCTCTCAGGGGATGAGTGCACCTTCAGCACTCAGTGCCAGCTGGTTCAGTCTTTCACACCTGTTGCTCCCCTCCACTGTGGTCTCCCTCTGTGGAGGCCTCTGGGGTAGCCAGCAGTCACTGTTGTGTCCTCAGGTTTCAATAGCTCCTCTTGAGCAGTGAGTCCTACCTTAGGGACAAGGTGCTACTGGATGCTTCTTTCTCTTCCTATCAAGTTTCCCCCCTCACTCTTTCCACGGGCTTCAGTTCAGGCCTTAGACCCTTGGTGGATCCTGGGGATCTCCTCCCCTCCCCCTTGACCTCCTCCATTCCAGCATCTGAATGGCAAGACTCAGAGAGGGTTTTCTCTGCTGCTTACCACTCTGCCATCTTGGGTGCCTTCCCTTCTCCGTGGATGTTTTTGCACAATTTTTATAGCAGCATTATTAAAACATAATTCACATAAGAGAAAATCTTTTTAAAATGTATAAGTCATTGGTTTTAATGTGTTCAAAAATGTCTATGCAGGTATCATTTTAGTTAATTTCAGGACATTTTCATCTTCCTAGAAGAAATCTGTATTCTGCCACTACTTACTGCGCTCTTCCATTTCTCTCACTTTTATACTTTCATCCTTGATCATTTCTTGTTGTTATGTGTAAGCATGTGTATTTCATGGGTAAACCAAAGGACTAATTTGTTGAGCCCTTGTTCTGTGCCAGGCCTCGTGCTTAACATGCTTCCCCAGTAATGGTTTTCTTTAACTGTCAGAACAATATCTGAGGTTAGCTCAGTACCATTGTCTGTTTATTTAATATGACACTGAGGAGAGTGCTCACTTGTGCCAGATCTGAGTTTGGACTCAGTGCAGAGGGACTCCAGAGCCTTTCCTCTTCGCTTTCCCTGGGGTCTGCATTACTGTCCATACCACCCAGAAGCCCTGTATATTTCTCACAGTGCTCTGAGGAAAGAGAAGGAAATGTGACACAGTGACTGGAGCTTAAGCATATGGAAGCCACGCCTCTTGGCCCACTGGGCTGTGAGGCCTTTCTGTACTGTGCACTATGGGACCCTAGCCCCTGAGTGCATCGAGTGCACTAGCCCTGCTTGTGGGCTGCTGAGTGAATGGGTAGAGAAAACTGACACGGTTGCAAAAGCTAGCTGTTTAAGTTAGAGTAGTGCTGTTGCTTTTAAAAATGAAGTTTGTTAGACAATCAAAAATAGTTCCAGAGATGTAGCTTATCATTAGTTTTGTAAACACAGTATCAAATCAGATTATATTTTAATTGTCTTTAGCTCTGACAGTACTATTGTCAGACCAATGAGAACAAAGTATTTGGCATGCTTTTTCTGTAAAATCATATTTTTGATTATAAAAGAAATATATAGCTACTGTAGGACATTTGAGAAGATAAGTAGAAATGCAAACAGAAAACAACCTGTAATCTGATTATTTAAGATACCGCTTACTATGTTAACTTTCTTAGCTTTTTAAAAATTGTTAACTCTAGGTATGGTGTTAGGTAGCAAATGGCTGGAGCATGCTCAGCTTGTGACTGACGGTGTGTATGACACATCGCTGTTAGAGTCATCGCATTGTCACACGCAGTGGGAATTGCTTCTTTTATAAAGCTGAGTTACATCCCACTGCATGGACATAGTTTGTTTTCTTTACTTTCCTGTCCACTAAGAGATACTTAGGTTATTTCTACATCTTGGTTGCAGATACTACTACTTTGGGTTTCTGATTTTACTGCTTGTGGGTAAATATCAGGAAATGGAATTACATTATTATTTATCACTACTACTACTACTACTACTACTACTACTACTGATAATCAGGAATTAAACCCATTGTGGCTATAATTTGCACTTCCCTGATGCTTAGTTTTATATTTTTTCACATACTTGGTCTATTTGTACTTCCTCTCTGGAAAGTGACTGTTCAAGTTTTTTGCCCATTAGGCAAACAATGAGGTGATTATTTTTTCTTTTTCTACTGATTTGAAGGATTTCTTTATATATTTTGAACACCAAGCTCTTTGGAGGTACAAGATCTCCAAATAGTCTCTTATTTTTAGGTTGCATCTAAGTTACATTCTTGTCAATGAAACATAATGCTGAATACTCACAAATTAAAGAAAGAAAGATTTACTTTGTCTCACAGTTCATAGATGTTGCCGCCCACAGTTCTCAGGCTTCAAGGCAAGACAGCATGGGGGACGGACATGGCTCAAGAGAGTTGCTCGTGGCATGGCAGAAGGGTAGCAGAGGGGGTCAAGGCAGGGCAGGAGGGTACTACTCCCTTCCAGGCCATGCCCCCAGCGACCCACCTCCAACCAAGCTTCACCTCAATGTAGCTGTAAACTCGTCAGGCAGCTAATCCACTGAGCATCATGCCCTGTGCTTGAGTGTAAGCACTTCCCCAAATCCTCCTTCTGAGCACTTGGGGCTTTAGGAGGATACCTCGGTATAAACCTGAGCAGCTTGCCTTTTCACACTGGCATTGTTTCATATGCTATTAAGGTTTTTAGTAAAAACTTTTTTTTTCTTTTCCTTCTGTTGTCCATGTCTTAGTCACCAACTTTGGGACATTTGCCAGTTGTGCTGATAACTCACCACTATCATAGACTATTGGACTATATCAGGTTATTTTGTTGTTGTACCTTCAATCTTTAGATTGGCTTCAGGTATCAAAAGGTCCTTTAAAGATTTCTCCAAATACAACTTCTCAGAGCTGGGTGTGGTGGCACATGCCTGTAATCCCAGCACTTGAGAGGCTGAGGCAGGAGGATCAGTGTGAGTTCAAGACCAGCCTGGGCTACAAAAGTGAGCTCAAGGCCAGTCTGAACTGCATAGTGAGATCCTATCTCAAAAAAGACAAAACAAAACAAAAAACAAATACAACTTCTCTAACTACAGTGGAACACTCATCTCTGACAAAACAAAACAAAAAAGGGGATATAAATGAGGGACTGTTTTGTAGTGAAAAAAAAATTATATGTGTGTGTGTGTGCCTTAGATATTAAATATACATTTACAAAACAGTTCATCTTATTCCATGAATGAAACTTTTTTTTTTTCTTAAACACTTTACTTTTTTTTTTTTTTTGGTCAGGACCAGTGTTCAAACTCACAACCTTGCACTTGCCAGGCAGACACTTGTGCCATGGAGCTATCTCCTCAGCCACAAGACTCTACATTTTTGAGTGCTTTCAGTTTCTCAAAAAGATGAAAGGGCCAGGTGTGGTGGTACACACCTGTAATCCCAGCACTTGGGAGGCTGAGGCAGGAGGATCGGTGTGAGTTCGAGACCAGCCTGGGCTACAAAAGTGAGCTCAAGGTCAGCCTGAATTGCATAGCGAGACCCTGTCTCAAAAAAAAAAAAAAAAAAAAAAAAAAAAAAAAAAAAAAAAAAAAAAAAAAAAAAAGAATAGGAAGAAGCAGAAAGAATGGTCCAGAAATTTCCCTTGTAGCCTCTGCTTACATATGTGTAGCCTTCTGCATCCTCTACATCCCCGGCAGAGTTAGTTGGACATGCAATGTATTTGATGAGCTGTATTGAATGAGCATTATCACCCAAGCCTGTCATTTGTATCAGGGTTCATTCCTTCACAGCGAAAGGGTTGCACCAGTGTATCATACCACATAGAGTGTGTTTAGTCTTTCCCCAAAATACTCTGTGCTCTACCTGGCACCTTGCCCTGTGGCTGCTACAGAACATTTTGCTCTGTTCATGGTTTTGTCTCTTCCAGAATGTCAGAGGGTTGAAATCATACAATATGTAATTTTTTAGACAGGCTTTTCCAATTTGCATTTAAGCTGCCTTTGTGTTCTTTCTTGAGTTGGTTCATTTATTTTGGCCACTAATATTTAGTTGGCTGCAATGCAGTTCACATGTACATTTGCCTATTGAAGGGTGTCTTGGTAGCTTCTAAGTCTGGCAATTATGAGTAAAGCTGCTTTAAACAATGGTTGCTTCAGCTCAGTGCCATGAAGAACATTTCTGGATCATGTGGCGAGATTCTGTTTTATAAGAAATTTCTAGCTGTCTGCCAAAGGGACCACATTATTTTGCATTCCCACCAGCAGTGAGCAAGAGTCCCTGTTGCTCCTAATCTTTGGCCACTTGTGCTGCGCTCCAGATGCTGCCTGCGCTGGTGGTGTGCAGTGGCATCTCACTGGCCTGCTGTGAGTGTCCCCAGTGAAATGTGATGTGCATGGAGCCTCGCTTCCTATTCTGTTTACTGTCTATCCGCCTTGCTGGTGAAGTGTGTGTTCAGACTTTGGCCCAGTTTTTAGTAGTTTTTTGTGTTTGTTTCTTGAGTTTTAAGAGGTTTTTGTATGTTTTTAAATAACAATGCTTTGTCAGATTAGATCCTTTGGATACTTTCTCCCCCTTTGTGACGTGTCTTCTTGTTGCCTTGATGACATATTTTGTAGAGCAGGCAATTTTAACTTAAGTTCAGCACATTAAGTTTTATTGCAGTGAATGTGCCTGTGGTGTTGGTCGTGCCTTTATTCTCCTAAAATTCAAGTTTACCCAGATTTTCTTCTATGCTTAGTTTCAGTTTTAAAGGCTTACATTTTACATTTAGGCCCCATGATACATTTCGAGTCAGTTTTGTGTAACTTTTGTGTCTGCTTTTTTCCCCTCTGCTATGGGGCTGTCCAGTTGTTTCAGTTCACTGATTGAAAAGGCTGTCTTTTTTTTTCTTCACTATTGTCTATATTACTTTGGGAAAGATCATGTAACTATATAAACCTGGGCCTATTTCTGGTGTTTATCACATTCCAATGATTTGTTTCTTCTTTCCCCAATCCTGAGTTGTCTTGATTACTATAGCTTTAGAGTAAGTTCAGAGTCAAGTAGCAGACAGTCTTCTGACTTTTCAATATTGTGTTGGCTATTTTGGCTGTCAGGCCTCTCCATATAAACTTAAGAATCTATTTCCCAGTGGTTCTTAAGTAACTTGTAGAATTTTGGTTACTATTGCATTGCATCTATAGGTCATGTTAGGGGAAAGTAACATCTCAATACTGAGTCTAAGAACATGGAATATTTATACATTTATGTTTAGTTCTTTGGTTTCTTTAGTCCAAGTCTTATATTTTTCTTATATAGCTCTTGTGCATATTGTGCTATACATATTTCTAAGTACTTGGGGGTGCTAATGCAAATGGGATTGTGTTTTTAATTTTTAATTGTACTTATTTGTTATTGGCCTATAAGAAGGTGATTGACTTTTGTTTTTTGATCTTATGCCCTGTACCTTGTCATAACCTCTTATTAGTTCACTTAAACTTTTTTTTTTTTTTTTTTGGTACTGGGCATCTTAACTCATGACCTTGTGCTTGCCAGACAGATGCTGTGCTGCTGAGCTATGTATCT
>PVJA010001433.1:0-53280 GCA_004027025.1 Myocastor coypus | reverse complement strand
AAATTGTTTATCTTTGAAATATTTCATAAAATGGACTCATCAAAGCTTGATTTAATTTGAATTTTTCTAATAATGCCTGTTTACATCGCTTTCAACTTCTTAGATAAGCGTAAGTGTATGTTGCATAATGTGTTTTTGTGCATGAAGATTTTCTGTTTTGTGAATTTGGAATGACATATGTTGGTTTTCAGGGAACTGAACTGCTGAGTCATTGGAAACAAGCATTTCTACCACATTGCAACCCCTGTTGCTTAACTGCCTTCCCGAGGGGATGGTGCTGCTTTGTGCCTCCTGGGTGAGAGTGCCTGTTGCCATGGACTCTGGACACACTGTCATTTCAGCAACAAAGGACAGGAGGCTCTAAGTCACCTAACAGTGTGTGCATCCAGGTTCCTGCTCTGAGTGGAAAGAGAATGAAACTTTCCCTTGGTGACAAACATCACAGTTGTGGAACAAGGGAATGAATGCAAGCATGCAGGTGATGGTCCTGGAGGAACCTTGTCAGTGTCCACCTTCATGGAGGGGTTCAGGTTTCACTTCTCTTTGTGTCTGTAATGACATTTTATAGTTTTTCCTTTCTGTGTGAAGGAAGTTAAACAAGACTATTAAATATGAGAAATTCAGACACCTGGGGGAGAAAATGAGTCTGTCACACATCTAGTCTGAACTGGGGGAATTGGATCCACTTGTGTTCTTGTCTCTGCAAACATCTTTCCTTTGGGTTCCACTCCTTCAAAATAAGGAGGGATGGAGGACAGGTTTAGCATGTTTTATGATTTGTTTATATTATACGTAATCTGTCACTGATGCATTCAAGCAGGGTACAGATTTGCTGGGCACGCTCGAGCCTAGTCCTGTGTTCCCACCTCCATCATTTATTGCCTCATAATCTCCTGGCAGGAGGAAAGAACTATCCCTATAGTGTTTTTCTGTTGGTCTTGTTTTGTTTGAAACAGTCTTGTTATGTAGATCAGGCTGGCCTTAAACTTGTGCCAGTCCTGCCTCGGCCTCCCAGGTGCTGGGACTACAGCCATGCACCATCACACTCAGCTGTCCCTGTAGTGTTCCCACATGCCCTTTTTCAGCCTTTCTGCTCTCAGTAAGTTTAGCTGATATTTCCCTGGCAAAGGGAAAATAAGCTATAATGAAGGAAAAAGCATATCATAGGTTTCACAAAGCTGTTCTCAGCAAAGAACGTTGAGAGAATTGGGCTCCCAGGCACAGCTGGCAAGTAGCGAGCAGGGTCTGACATAACCAGCCCAGTCCGCAGGCCCAAGAGGAGTCAGATAAAAAGTACTGTGGGTAGGAAAACCTCTTATTGCCCGTTGAATAACTTCTAATAACTTAATAACAAATCAAGCAGCTGTATACACAACATACCCATATGTATTTATTTTGTAATTAAGCCTTCTGAGTGAATCCATATTTGAGGCCCTTTCGTAGTATTTCTCTCTCTGCATATGAGAAATGTAGCTGCTGCTTTTCCATGATGTACAACATACTTGGTATGCTTGATCTATTAAAACCCTTTTGTCTGGGGAACTTTACCATTGCTCTGTCAATAGCATGTAATCAGCATTTTTCTCATTATTGTGGAAGACTTCCATAATTAAGCCTATTATTTTTGTAAACTGAGGTATATGCAATCTGAAGAAGGTGACTGCAGGGAGTGTGTTTTCCTCAGTTTTTCATTCCCGTCTGAGATCCGTCTTCCCCAGTTTTGAGTCTGTGGCTATGTGTATGTGTAGGTGAATGTAAACAGCTATTTTAAAAGTATACTAAGAAGTAAGCAAACATTTGCCTGTCAGTTTGAGGTTTTGACTGAAATGTGGGAACTCAGATTTGCTTATAGAGTAAAATGTTTTTTAAATTTAATATTCATCAAATATTTTTGTAAGAATATCAGACTGTAGTTTTCAGCTATGTATTTCCTAACAAGGAAAAATAAAAATAAAAAAGAAAGAAAGAAAGAAAAATCTGCCGGTCCTTGGCAGGCCTGGGAGAGGAGGCCCTGTGCCATCTTCACTCAGCAGCTGAGCCCTGCTGGCTCCTCAGGGAGCTTGAGTACACTTGAGGCTTTGTGCATGGTCATGTAGGGGTCTTCTTCTTGGTCTCCACATTGACAGGCAACTTTGGAAAGAGTTGGCTGAGAATATTTTCTTGAGCAGCAGCATAGGCCAGCTGTTTAAGAAAGACTGACAGCGGCTGCTTTTCTCCACATGTCCCTCAGCTCTGTGTGCAGACCCCATAGCTTCGGACACCAGGGAAGCCACCCAGGCTAGCGGCACAGTGAGCTGCTCTTAACTGGTGCCTCGTATCTCTGTTTCTTCTTCTTTTCTTTCTTTCTTTCTTTCTTTCTTTCTTTCTTTCTTTTTTTTTTTTTTTTTTGTTTCTTTGCAGTACAAACTGCCTTTTTTTTATAGCCTAGGCTGCCCTCTCACTTCTGGTGATCCCCTTGCCTCAGCCTCCAGAGTACTAGGATTATAGGCATGTGCCACCGTGTTGGGCTATATGTTATTTCCTGTCCAGAAGAACAAAGGATGTGGATAGTGCAAGCAGGATAGAGCCAGAGCTGAGGCTGGGTGTACTACAGAAAGGCACACGTGGGGAGTGCTGTGGGCTCAGTATGTTTTTGAGTACTAGATGGCAAGTGAGTCAGGAAGCTAAGGACTGGGAGCCAGGACAGTCCTCACTACAAAGCACAGGAGCTGTGGGGAACTTGACTCCAATAGACCGTGCCTCCCATGGTGGCTGAACAGGTGTTGTCACATTAACCAGACTTTTTTTTTTTTTTAGTTATACACTGCTAATAGGACAAATAGATTTATGTATGTATGTATGTATGTATGTATGTATGTATGTATGTATTTATGCAGGATAGGGGTTCGAACTCACGACCTTGAACTTGCCAGGGAGGCACTTGCGCCATGCAGCTATCTCCGCAGCTAACAGGGAATAGTTACTTTTGAAAGGAGCAGAATACAGTGAGCTACTTAAAATGATACTAACTACACATTAATCTTCAGGACTCAAGAGGCCAGAATTACCTCAAAGCCCCTCCTTACTCAGAAGAGAATTTCCAAATCCTATACCTCCTTGCATAGCTCTGGACAGCTGGCTTTCCTGCATGTGGCTTTTAAATAAATGTCTTACTAAAATCAACTGTTACCCGTGCCCCGAGCTTGCAATTTTTTTGTGAGCAGTGTGCTTCCGAGTTTGTGTGTTCCTTAGCTGTTCTGTTGAGGGGCACCATGCCAGACACTGCCACATAGAGCAGAGGCTTCACTGGGCATGGGGTTTCAGTCCATGGTTTGCTGGCTCCAAGGCAGGAGGGGTTGGTGCAGCTAAGCCTCTTGGTGCATGGGACCTGGGAAGCTGGTCAGGAGAAGCGTGCCATGGCCTGGGCCAAGGATGGATAACTAGATGTCCAGGGCCACAGCGCCATGAGCCAGCCAGCCACATCTGGAATGGGCTCCATCAGGCCCCAGGACAAATCCCTGGCAGCAAAACATCACATGCTCAGTGCAGCAGTAGGGCACTTGAGGTCATGCTTCAGCGTCACTGTCTGAATTTTCTTGTAGAGCAGAAAAAGAATTATGGGGCATCTGTGACTTGCAGAGCAATGAAGACGTGGTCTAAGGAAGAGCAGGAGCTGCAGCAGTCCCCAGCCACAGCAGTGACTTGGGAGGTAACTAGATGTTTCAGTTGCATACACTTGTCTCAGAGTCACAATGCCCTGAGCCTGTCTGGAGAACTGGGTCTGGCAGTAAGCCAGGTCCCCTGGAGCCCAAGTTCTGGGGTGTTGGTAACTTGTCTTTTCCCTTCTAGATTTGACTTGTCTTAATCTGTAAAGTCAGGCTTTCTTCCCCAGGGTTGGTGGTGAGGTAGTCTACCATTGTGTGCCCTTACTTCACACTCAGAGTAAATTGTTGGCCTGTTTTAGAAAGAAGAAAGAGTAGTCCAGTGTTGACAGAAGAATATTAGGAGATTGTCAGGGAGACTAATTCTGTGTTCTTTTATGCTATGAATTCTGGCAGCCCAACTTGTTATGGTTCAGTGTTTAGTGTTATTTCCCCGTTCATTTCATTCTGATTATTAATGAAAAGTGACAAAAGAAAGGAGTGTCAGGCTGGTTGGTAAACTTAACAAGATTGGTTAAAACACAAGATGAAAACATTAAACTCACTTGAAGGCAGCCAGAGCCTAAGCCTTTCTTCTATTACAATAAACTTCTTGGCTTTAGATTGTTTGAACAGGGAGAAGTATGTTGCATGATAGTATAAAAATGATAACAGCACATGAGCAGTTATGTGTCTCTGTAACCCCCATGGTAATTAAGCAAAAGGTCTGTTTTATATGTCTTACAAATACTGTGTTTACTAAGACCTCTTGACAGGGTGTGATTATACAAATCAGGAAGCACATCTAGTTTTTTTTTGTTAAGAATTTTTTATTTATTTATTTTTTTGTTTCAGAACTTTTGTTTGTTTATTCATTTATTTTTATGGCCAGCTCAGCCCGCCCTGAGGGCAGGGCTGGCACACCATATGTTGCCGAGGATCGAACCACGGTCCCTGCAGCCGCCTAAGCTTTCCTAAGCAGGTGCTTTAGACCACTGAGCTATCCTGCTGGGCCCGCACATATAGTTTTTGATCCAAAATTTTGTTTGTTTATTTTGGTTGCAATGTCCTAACATCTCTTCAGTAGGTTTTTTCTTTTTAATATATATATATATATTTGCAGAATCCTTGAGTCCTTTCAGTCACGGCTGTCACTGGACAAACTTCTGCAAAAAGTCCTGTAGACAAATCATGATAAAAGAACAAACTACAACAGTGTGGCACAATTGCTGTAACTGTTGCTACTATAGTATATTGGGTTTAGGACAGAAAATCAGTTTAAAAAAAAAAAAAGACAGAAAATAAACAAGAAAGGAAGATCATGTGACCGTGGCTTTTCTGTTGGGACTGTCCTCTTCCCACACCTTCACGTGTGCTGTGTATGGTGGCACACACCTGTAATTCCAGCACTCAGGAGGCTGAGGTGGGAGGAGCTCTGTGAGTTTGAGGTCAACCAAATGTGAATAAATAGTGAAACCCTGTGTGTGTAAATGACCAGTGAAGTTCTTTCAGAGTTTTGTGTAACTTTCTCTGCTATTACTGTTTCCTATTTGCTGTTTTTCCCCTACTTACAGTTAAGAGCTAATATATTTTACACAAGCCTGGATGATACAGTGTAGGTCAGAAATGCACTGGGACTCGTGCAGAAGCTTGATCAGGTACAAGGGAAAAGCAGAGCTCTTCAGAACTGCAGGGGGCTAAGGGACAAGAGGGCCATGGTGAAGCCACTTTTCCCACCATCTGTTTCCCACTGCCTGTTCCCTGAGCTTCAGGCCTCATGTTCTTTGCACATGACAGGGGAGGAAGGCTGGCATGCATAATCTCTTAAAGATACCTGAAGTTTAATAGTAAGGGGGTAAAAGGTATTGAAGTACTCTTCAAGCCAGAATCACGTCACACTTAGAGGAATCTTCGTAGATAATCATCCAAGATGGCATGGCATCTAAGTAACCTACAGAAAGACTGGAGTCTCCAAGAAGCAGACCCATTCCTAGGACTCCATATACTGAAATCATTTATTGACTGACTAGCAGTCTGCAGGGTGCGTGTGTGTGTGTGTGTGTGTGTGTGTGTGTGTGTGTGTGTGGTGAGGGGAGTGTCTGAGTAGACTAACCCTTATTTTATTCTCTATTTCTCTCCAAGAGAGTGAGCCCATTAACAATGTTGTAGGATAAGGTTCCCAGGAAGCAAGTATGACAGTTGCATTTGCAGGGCTTGGAAGCACTGGTCTGACCTGCTTACCCAGGTGCCCGCTGACTCCACAGCTACTTACCATGTCCGTTCTTGGAGACTGCTTACCATGCCCCAAAGAGCACTGACCAGAGAAGGTATGAGACATGCAGTTAGATTTTCTTTTTAATTTCTAATTAGTTACATGTGTATATAGTTACTAAAGAGCACAGGCTGTTACCAAGCCTATAAAAAATCATGTTAGTTTCATATTTCATCTTTCCCTTCACCCAATTTCTGTTCCCCAGAGACAAATACTTTAAAATCTCAGCTGGCATTTTCCTCTGTATTTTATTTTATTTATTTTATTTTTTATTTTTTTATTTTTCTTGTTTCAGAACTTTTGTTTGTTTATTTATTTATTTTTATGGCCGGCTCAGCCTGCCCTGAGGGCAGGGCTGGTGTAGCATGTGTTGCCGGGGATCGAACCGCAGTCCCTACGGCTGCCTAAGCTTTGCTAAGCAGGCGCTTTAGACCACTGAGCCATCCTGCCTGGCCCTTCGTCTGTATTTTAAAACATACGTTTATGAGACTATTCTTAACTTTTTTTTTTTTATTCTTAGGCATCTTATAAGCCTTTTTTTGGAGGGGAAGATAACAGCTTAGCTCTTACTCATCTCCTCCAGCCAAATAATTTTATCCTCTCCCCGTACTCCCAGTGTGGTTATGAGTTATGAGCTCTCTGTTGCTGTCAACAAATTATCCTACAGCAGAGTGCCTTACAACAGTGAATATTACATCACTGTTCCTGTGGGTCAGGAGTCCGGAAGCCAGTTAGTGGGGAATGTGTGGCCCAGTTATCTCCTGGGGTTTCAGTAGGTTGAGGGTACGTGCTGTGGGAAACCGAACACTTGGCCGAGCTGCAGGAGCCACTTGTATGCTCATGTCCAGGGCTGCCTGCAGGGGCTGAGGGCCTGCACTCCTGGCTGGGCTGTCCTGGTGCATCTGTGTAATCCGTGAGGCTGGTCCGAGACACAGCTAACTTGAGGCTAGCTTGGATTATAAGTCAAGACTTTATCAGAAGAAAAAAGAAGGCCTAGCTCAGTGTCAGGGGAGGGATATAACACAGGGTGAGTGTCAGGGCCTTTGGGGTCTTGTGGAGTCTACTTACCACAAGTAGCCTTTTCTGTTCAAATATTTAGGGCTGCTTTGAATATTTTCTTCACAGCATAGCCATTTCCTCTGATGACCTTCGTTTTCTTATCTACGTTGGCCTCTGGAGTTAGTGCGTGACTTATTCTTTTTGCTTAGTGTTTTCTTTACTAATCATTAATTCACTATGAACTTTTCATGCCAAAATTACAGATTGCTTCTCAGTGTGTTAAAAAACACCAAGTACAGTAGTCTATGCATATTTTTTTAATTGGAAAAAAAATTTTCCCCCCATCATCTTGTAACATGCTCTAATTTGGACTGATTTCTTAGGCATTATTTACAGCATTTCAGTCATGGTTCCAAGAGTGCCTATATCCCATTGTGAGGGGACCATCACCTCTTACAGTGGCCGTCCTGTTTCCTGGGTGTTTGCGCTTTTCTCTGTGGCCCATCTCTTCATTTAGTGGAGCGCCTCTTGTAATATCTTCTAAGAATGGGCTCATGAAAAGTGACATTTCCAGAATCTTGAATGTTTTCCTGTCCCCTCCTAAAGATGTTTTCCTTCTGCCCTCACACTTGAGTGATAATCTGATTAGATGAAGAAATGATGGAAAGCCTTTTTTCCTCAGATCTTTGAAAGTGATGTCCCTTGTGCTCCCCGGTGTTGTCCCTGAGAAATGCGAGGCCATCCTGACTTGAGATGTGGCATCTGATCCTCAGAGTCCCATCCGTGAGGCTTGCTCTGTCTCACTAGTGTTTCGACAGTCTGTGACACCCTTGGCAGAAGTTCCTTCACAGTGTGCTGTGCAGAGCTTGGGCTGGAAACTGAGGCCCCACAGCGATTGCATTTTTGGAGAAGACTGACTTTGCTTTCCACGTTCTCTCCTTTTATTAGACTCCTTTTACTTAGAACTTTTGGTACCAATCTTTTGGATCTTTTGTGTCCTTTTTCAAAATGGATGAAAGATATTTATGTACTTTCTGACTTGAGGATTGTTTTTTAACTGTATCATATTTTTGGGAGTTTTTTTTTTTTTTTTTTTTTTCCCTGCAAGACCGGGGATCAAACTCGGAACCTTATGCTTGCCAGGCAGGCACTTGTGCCACTGAGCTATCCCCCCAGCCCCAGTATCATTTTGTTTAACATGAGAAATCTATGCTCATGTATTTTTTTTTTATTTCTAAAGCCTTTTTAGAAGAAATTATTGTGATTGCTTATTTATTTATTTATTTATTTATTTATTTATTTTTGTCTTTTTGAGACAAGGTCTCACTATGCAGTTCAGGCTGGCCTTGAACTCACTTTTGTAGCCCAGGCTGGTCTCGAACTCACACTTATCCTCTTGCCTCAGCCTCCCAAGTGCTGGGATTACAGGTGTGCTCCACCTCGCCCAGCTTGTGATTACTTTTAAAGCAATCTCTTGTTCTCATTTCATGAATGTTACCTTTCCTCATTTCTTTGAGAGTATTCTCTGCCTGCGTGCCTGCCTGTCTGTTTGTCTGTGTCTGCTTTTCTTAATTGTTTCTAATTCCTTTGAGTTTTTGCTTCAGTTTGTGTGTTTGGCTCGGCTTCTGTGTTTGGTGTCTCAGCTCTACTTAGCAGTGTGATGGGTTTTGGTTGTGCTGACAGTGCCATGCTGAGAAGCTGGTTTGAAGCTCCACAGCTTTGCTGGAATTACTGGTGAGGGAGGAAGACCTACCTGAGTGGGTGGCTTCTCGAAAGAGTCCTTGAGGAGTGGATTTTTCCACCTCTGTTGTGTTGTTTTTAACAAGTTCTTCAGAAACATTTTCTCTGACTATTGTCCTTCTTGGTGATACTTTTAGAGTAAAAAGGGCAAAGACTTTTACTCTCCATTATACACACTTTGATGCTTCTTACTTTTTCTAGTGATTGTGTTGTTCCTATTTTCTAGATGAGAAAACTCTTACAGAGCTTTATGTTTCTTTGTTGAGATTTCTTGGTAGTTACAACAATTCGGGATTTTTTTTTTTTTTTTTTTTTTTTTTTTTTTTTTTTTTTTTTTTTTTTTTTTTTTTTTTTTTTTTTTTTTTTTTTTTTTTTTCTTTCTTGAGGTGATTTCTGTTGATACGCAAGGTACCATTGTCATGTGACTTTACTTCTGTAGAAAGACCAAGTCATGTCATTTATTATTGGTGGGATCTATCTGGCCTCCTACCACCCTCAAATGTGACTTCAGTTATGCTTGGCTTTCAGACAGATAGGTAAGTTTGGGAGTTACAACAGTGGCATACAAATGAGACTTTTGGTGTCCCTGAGCTCTTTTTTCGTTTGTCTGTTACTTAGCTAAGTAAAAAAATTTGGTAGCTTTTGATGATGACGAGCTCTCTCCCCACTCCTGCCTCACCAATATCTCTTTGGAGTCCTTACCAGTTCATTGTTTGGGGCTTGGGCTCTGTTTTTTTCATCTTTACTAATAAGCACAGGAGTTGATCGAGTTGATGAATTTTCACACCTCTCCAGTGGAGCAACCCTTCAGTACCTCTACTCCTAAGAAGCTCAGGTTGGGGCTTTCCTTTTATAAAGCCTGGGTGTGTTGAAACCTCTCAACAAGATATCCTCCACTGCTGTCTTGTGGCTGGGCCATGCCCCCGACAGGGTGTGCTGTGCAGTGTCCCCAGGCATGTGTGCCCAGAGCCAGAGCACACACAGCTACCTGTCATTTCAAGTTTTGTCCTCAACCTACAAAGGTACTGTTTCTTTTAGTCTACCTCCTGTAGAGTAGTGAAATATACTGATGCCCTTCCTTGAGTAGAGAGACTGGTGGGCATCACTTTGGCAGAGATGATTTTCTGTGTTGCTCACCGGGATATCCAGAGTACATGGGCAGCAACCAGTAAATATTGTTTTCTGAATGAGTGAAGAGCTGAGAGATCATCAGCCCAGGCAGGACCTTCTCCTCCTACCTAGAGAGTTGGGACTAAATCCAGTCTCTTCCTGCCCATGTACGAAGCATGTGTTGGCCCTGAGCGAGTGCTCAGCGAGGTTTGTATGTCCCATCAGTTGGTGATGAGCAATAAGCTGAAGAAAATGTTTCTATGTCCTGAGGAGCTTTATCTTTGAGGGACACAAGTTTACAATGCTGGAAGGTTAGAAGCCTCTTGTCAGATGGCCAGCCCCACGCAGGCAGAGTTGCTAATTTGTTCTCAGCTTCAAGGAGATTTAGAGCTTGGGCCTCCCTGGCAGCAGCTCAGTAAGTCTTCTGTGCAGCAATAGGAGGCTGGGTCAGTTACCAAACTACCAAACTAGCAGGGCCAAATTCCCTCTTTTTTTTTCAGACAGACATGGAAATTTGTTGCCCGGTTCTTTCTTGACTCAATAATGAATTCATTGGAAAATGCACCCTTTTCACATCTGATGACAACTAGAGGCCTACCTGTCCATAGATAGGACTATGATGTTAGTCATAGACTTGCTGGGAAGGGAAAGGATGGCCCCAGAGGGCAAGAGCTTGGCCTTCTAGTCCTGGGGGGCACTGTTTTCAGCCCTGGAAGAAGCTGACTGCAAACAAAAGAAAACACGCCCATCAGCTAACATTCAACTCCCGATAAGGCTGGAGAGACTCTAGTCTATGGTGGGACACTGATGGCGCATGTGCCACAGCGGCTGTCTGTTCTCATTGAAAGCCCTAGAAGGTTCCCCGTCACTGAACGCACACTGAACACTGAGGTGGCCTCCCACTGTGGCGGGGACAGAGGGTCGGTGCTGGCCTTTGCTGCTTCTGCCGCATTCCCGGGTTTGTTCAGGCTGCGCTTCAGGGCACAGAGGTGTAGGAGGCTGCGCTTATGGCCTCTTGGTTAGAACTTTTATTACTATGTAGAATTCCATAGTTAATTAGATTTTTAGTCCATTGCAGTTTGATGCAGTTTTTTCCCCCAAAGTGGAGGGCCTTGTGAACTGAGAATAAAAATTTTTTAAATTTCTTGGTAATGCCTGGATCAACATTCTAGGAATTGCTTCTTTGCCAGCTTTCCATTTTTGGCAATGAAAATGCATGAGTAAGGCCTTCTTTGAAGGCTTAAGGCACACAATAACGTAAAAACTCTTCAGTTCAACTTTGCAAGCAGAAGGAGCTGACTTATGGGCAGCATTTGAGCAAATTCGGAGTCCCGGCATCAAGAACGGTTGGCTGCCAAGAGCCATCAGAAGCTTTATTTGATCCATTTATGAATGAAGAGCTTGCAGCAGATGAATTACCACATATTGGGGTAATAAAATCTATCAGAGAGAGGACGCCTTTGTGCTCCTCTGCAGAGAGTGTCCAGACCAAGAGCTGCTTGCATGCTGCCTGAGCGCTTCCTGGCTCTGGCCTTCCACAGCCCTCCACAGGGCTGGTGTCTGCACCATGCGCACCACAGAGGCGGCCTCTGCGCCAGCGCTCAGCTCTGCACTACCGGAAGGCCTCGCTTTATTGATCATAATAAGCTGCTCTGTCTTATTAAAGTTGCATCATGAAGTCTGGTTTTAGGAGCCCTATTGAGAATTAGCAGCAGAAGATGTGATTTGCTTGTATTTTCCTACAGCTAACAGGCCGAGCAGATGGGATAGCAGACCTGAAATAGTTGGGTTGGCTGCCTGCCACTGTTCTATGAATTTTGATTTGCATAGATATGTAATAGCCTTATCTTTCCCTTTTTTGGAAGTACTTGCTTATGAGTCTTGGGAAAATTGAACCTTGGTGTTCCTGTGGAACAGAGGGACATTGAGGGTAGCTCTTTGCAGACCTGGTCTGTATTACATGTCAGCTAGTGCAGGACAGCACAGCTCTGATCTGTCCCAGGGGGCAAGACACTCTTCAGTTCCTCTCAGAACTGAAGAGTATTTTCATTCACGATTTACTTCACATTCTAACATGTTTTCCCTCTCAAAGGGTAGAATTATGTTTCTTTTTCTACAGACTATGTCCGCCAACATGTTGAATAAATGCAAGAAAGCATGTTAAACAAGCTTAAAAGAAGGAACTTCTGTATCAACATTAAATAAGCCAAACATGGCATTTAGGTGAAGAGGATCTGAGTTTCCAGACCAGCTAAAATTTTTATTTTATTAAAAATTGAACACATGCAAAATAGTATTTTAAAACATGCATGAGGCATAAAGAACAACATGGAAACAAAGGTACATTTTGTACCACTTAGGTTAAAAATTAGAAATGCTCAGTTTCGAAACCTTTGAAGCACCTTGGTGGCCCTTCCTTTCTCAGCTCTGTTCTGCTTCTTGCGCTCTCTGTAAGCCACTGCCTTGAATGTGGCGTTTTTGATTTCCATGTGCTGTTTTACCACTCCTTTCACTTCCTGAATGTGCATTGCTAAGTTTTGCATAAGTTGAATCATATGTGGAGTCTGTTCACAGTTTGTTTGTTTCGCTCAGCACAGAGCTGGAGTGCATGCCACTGCTGTCGGACCGCTTGGTCACCCGGCACTGCTTATTCGTGCTTGTGCCATGCACAATTGGATTGAGACCAGTACTCAGCTATTCCAACATTGCCCCTGGGTTTCCAAGCCATTTTTTAAACACACCAATCTACTTTAAATAGTGTGCAGCATTTTTTAAAGGTTTGTTTTGCTGAGAGTGTGGCACAAAGTATTTCAGGCATTATAGATTATAAAGTGGCCATTATTACACACTTCAAAGAAAAGCCCACATTTACACAAGCACTATAAAGCAATAGTAGCTTTGTTTTTCTGCTCTTCATAGTAGTCCAGATAAAAGCCACTGATGCTGCAAAGTGCATTTCATTAATATTTGTTAGAACTGCAATTGACAAATCAAGTAGAACTTTAAGATCAAAGGGATAAACAGAAGAAAAAGAAAGTGCTCCCACGAGATATGTGCATTGCATTACCAAGTGCTGCAGTCCCCTTTCCTTGGGTTCATGGAATGTTTCATTGTTTGCACTGGCCTCACAGACATCTCTGGGGTTCTGGTTATTTCTGTCCAGCGGCATTCACCAAAGGCTTTGGATGGCATATTTTTGGCTTTGTATAAAGTTGACACGTTTGGTTCTCAGTAAATAGCGTGCACGTCTTCAAGCACCAGTTGTGTTGAGTGAACAGAGTGCTGCGCTTCTGCCTCTGCAGCCTGCCCTCTGTGCTGCCAGCTGGCCTTTGCACAGTTCTATCTCAAGTGCTTTATTTTTTGTTTTTGTTTTTTGTATTTTAGGGGAGGGTCTACAGGGTGTTCAGGGTTTCACTACTAGATGGGACTCGTAGTGATTCACCTGTTTACAGCCTCTCAAGAGCTGGGATTACAGACGGGCACCACCACGCCCAGTCTCAGTTGCACCTCAGCACACCCCGGGAGCTGGGGCTGGCACACCAAGCCTGGGGATCAAACCCAAGGCCCGTGCATCTGCTTGCAGGTACTTTAATCCACTGAGCTATTTGGCTGGCCCTTGTCTCAAGTGCTTTAGTTCTTGACTCACACCCTGCCTCTCAGAAAGCCATTCCTGACTCCTGCCCCACCCCTACAACTAAGCTCTCTTCTTTACTCTCTGGAAGTGCTTAGTTTTTGCCAAGGGCTTAGTACTCAGACCCTTACCCATTACTTTGTTTGTTGTCTTTCTTATCTCTTAAGGGCATAGAGTCTGTCTTGTTCCCTATTGTGCTGCCTACTTATTCAGGGAATAGTGCATAAAAATGGGTTAAAGAAATTAATTTTCCTTAAGTGTCTTGTACCTTAAGGATATTTTAACTAAACCATGCTTGTAGTGTCATGGAAGGAATGTTTGTAGGGACAATGACTTCTAAGAAAGCCATGAATAACTGGGTTGCTTTCCTCTTTAGTAAGAAGATTATATCTGTAATCTAAAGCTAGGGAGACTGAGATAGGAGGATCACTGTGAGACAGAACTGCATAGTGAGACCCTGTATCAATAGAATTATTTTCTTTTATTAAAGAATGTGGCAAGAATAAAACATTACTAGATAAAAAATGGCTTTAAAATGGAAAAGATATTGTTATTATGTGTTAGGTAAATTGCCAGTGGCAATGCTAGTCATAAAGGTAACTTGGATTGGGAGTGTGCTAGCATTTTCATGTAAGAAAACAACAGTTTTCAAAGATAAAAGCAGTGGTCAAGTCAAAAGGCCCCAAAGCAAGGTTTGTTTTGTTTTGCTTTGTTGAAACAGGCTCTTGCTCTGTAGTCCAGGCTGGCCTTGACCTCACTGTGTAGCCCAGGCTGACCTGGAGCTCAAGGGGGTCCTCCAGCCTCAGCTTCCCAAGTGCTTGTAGTATCTGTAGAGGACTTTTTATTTCTCTCAAACCCTTGACTCCTAAATTAGCTTCTGTAATTTTCACTGAGACTCTGCATATTTAGGTGATTTGAAATTTAGCTGACAGGGCCTGGAAACTTAAAAAGATTTAGTTTTTTCAGTATAGCATTCAGTAGATGCATGGACTAGGGGTCCATCCCTGGCATGCTGTGCTGACCTCACCCCAGGAGTGTGCTGAAATGGCATTTGAGACTGATGTGGTGGCACATGCCTGCAATCCAAGCACTTGGGAGGCTGAAAACGGGAGAATCACTATGAGTCCGATCTACATAGTGAGACCCTATAGAGTCTGTAGTATAGACCCTGCACTGAATAATAATAATAATAATAATAATAATAATAATAATAATAATAATAATAATAAATATAGCATTTTGTATTACCCTATTGACATTATAGTTTGCAGTATTCTCTTGATATATATATATATATATATATATATATATATATATATAGTTTTTTGAGACAGGGTCTCACTATATAGTAGCTTAGGCTGGCTAGCTTTGAACTCACTATGTCCTAAAACTCATGGCACTCTTCCTGCCTCAGCTTCCTGGGTTCTGGAATTACTGGTGTGCTCTACCACACTATCTCCATCTCAGTGTTATTAATTTGACCACATGAATCACAGTTTCCTTCAAAGGAGAGGCCATTTTGTTTTATAACTTGTTACTCTACTTAGCTAACTCAGTCCTGTGCTTTGCGTAGATGAGTGCAAGCTTAGTAAGTTGCTTAAATCCATTTTATTATAACAGTGCAGTCTATCCTTTCTTCTCCAGACTATGCATTAAAATCATTTTAAGAACTTAGAAAAAAAAATCCCGTGCTTCAGGATTTAGGTGAAAATACTGAGATACAGAAGATTCAGGATGGCCTCTAAGCATTTTTAGTCTGTCACTCCCACAGCTTATGCTAATGGACAGCTGGAGTCAGAGCCACTAAACTGGAACAAACACTAGTTCCTAATGGGACTGTCCACTGAAATCACCAAAGAAGTCTGACATGCGATGCTTGGGCTTATCCCAGGTTCTGATTTAAGTTGAGATGGGTGGTGAGATGTTTACGAACTGAGCCAGGTTGTCCTAATGTGGCAGCGTTTATGAAGCTCCAGCCTGGGGTTTCTCGATCCCAGTGCCAGTTGCATAGATGAGCCCTTTTCCAAATTGGCCTGCAGATGGAGTTTCCTTGTAATGCTTGCAAAAATGCAGATTCCTGGACTGCCATCCACAGGAGAATGCTGCGGGCCTTCCAGGTTTCCACAGAGGTTTGTTCTGTAATGCTCTAAGTTTAGAAGCATGATCCAATAAATATTCTGCTCCCACTATATTATGGTTATAAGCAGATTTTCTCATATTTTACCTGGTTTGTCTCTGAGCACAGAATTATATTGCAGGCACATGTTATATTTCTATTAATTAGAATGAAAAACTTTCACACTTAGAGAAAATATATAAAAGCAGCAAAAGATAACAATTTTGCAGTTTCGAGGAATAGTTATAATGGCTTTGCTCTTGAGTTAAATGATCATAAACCACAGGCTGTGTAAATCCTTGAAATAAACAGCTCATTTAGTGATAAGCACTGCATCTGAGAAATATGACAAACTTTTAACTATATTATAAAGAATAATGAAAGCACAGGTAATTAAAAGCCAGAAATGGATGAAAATACTCATTGTATTTGTTCTCCGTCCACTTGATCCTTCTTTGTGCTGAGTCTGTTTCTAATGAGGAGCTGTTGCCTGGGTGGCACCTCACTGTTCCAAAGCCACATTTCTCATGATGTCTTGTGGAGGTACCCAAATTTAACGTTATATTAAACGAGAGGAACAAAACATACACAAGTGGAGCCGGGTGTAGTGGCGCACGCCTGTAATCCCAGCACTCGGGAGGCTGAGGCAGGAGGATCGGTGCGAGTTCAAGACCAGCCTGGGCTACCAAAGTGAGCTCAAGGCCAGCCTGAACTGCATAACAAGACCCTGTCTCAAAAACACACACACACAAAAAAAACAAAAACAACAACAACAACAAAAAAAATACACAAGTCAAAAGCCAAGAGCATCCAACAGAATTTATTGAGTTCTGTTATGTGCCTAACATTGTGAGAGCTACTAGGAAGCTGTCAGAAATGTAAGGTGATTTGTTGTGATTGAAGGATGAATGTAGAGATGTTATAGTCTGAATCGTCAGCAGCCTGTGTAATCCACCAACTGGTTAATTAATTGCACAGTTATTAAGAGTGGGGATCTATCTATGTCTCTCTATGTAGGTATCATGCTGTCGCTGCTTCTCATCATTTGTAAGAGATTTTCCAACGATTTATAGAGGAACGTTCCATTGGTGTGAGTTAAAAGATTGTGTTTAATAATGATAAACATTCCTAGCTTTGTGTGAAGCTATGTAAGAATACCTACACTATGCTCATATTGATGGTGGGATTTGGGTTGTGTTGAAACTCACATGTATTATAGTCATGATCCCCTCGCAGGATATTAGAGGGGTCAGAAAAATACTAAATATGTAAGTTCTTTTTTTTTGTTTTTTTCTGTCAGTCCATTGTACTTAGACTTTCTTCCTATTGTATTTTATTTAACCTTAGAGTCGCCCTAATTTAGCAGGACCTTGCTGTCATTGCCATATACTGACCATAAGTCCATGATAAATGACTTGGATTCCTACTTCTTTCTGATGAAAGAATTCTTAGGAAATATATTTGTTTTCTTTAGGCTGCTCCGAACAATGTTAAGATCTGAGATTTTTGCCTTTTAGCACTGGAGACCTAACATCAAAAGGCTGTTCCTTCAAAGAACTTCATGTTGCTATTTAAATGGTAATCACTTTCCTCCTGGTTTAGCTCTGGGCTTGGTGAATTTAATAAGCTCAGTATTTTTATTTTATGCTGTTAGTACTATGAGATGAGTGTTGGAGTAAAAAACACCTCAGTGTGGGTTAGGAAAGCAGCTGATCACCTAGATTGAAGATCTGTTCCAGTGTTACTTGGGGAACACTTTAAAACATCATTCAGTGAAAAGAAGTGAATAGTCTTTTGCTATTTGTAGTGATCCATTTTCATGCATTTTTCCTGTAGTGTCTGGAGATGATTTTTCAATTAGCATAGCCCACTGATATAACTGAGGGAATAGTTAGATTGGTTAGTTCTTTAACAATTTAAGATTTCTCAGAGGAAGGATTTAAGCCAGTGGTTTTTTTTGTTTTGTTTTGTTTTTTTTAACTCTTGCTACATATTTGATTCACATGTTTTAAAAATGTGGCTTTGGGTGGCTCATGCCTGTAATCCCAGCACTCAGGAGCCTGAGGCAGGAGGATTGGTGCGATTTCAAGACCAGTCTGGGCTACAAAAGTGAGCTCAAGGCCAGCCTCAACTGCATAGTGAGACCCTATCTCAAAAAGACAAAAAAAAAAAAAAAAAAAAAAAAAAAAAAAAAAAAAAAAAAAAAAAAAAAAAAAAAAAAAAAAAAAAAAAAAAAAAAAAAAAAAAAAAAAAAAAAGTGGCTTTGGAACCAGATCAACTGAATCATGATAGCTTATCACCAGGCCATTGAAGATTTACTGAAATTGTCTTTTCATCCTAAAGACAATACACAGCAGAATTAGGAATGATAGCTTCCTTTGGCCAAGGAAGAGTTAAGCTAGGTTTACTTAACTAAGTGCTTATGAATATTTTATATTTCTTAGTAGAGTTTTTAGGGAAAGAAGGGGATATTTAGTTTTTTAATGATTTTGCTAGTTAATTTCTTGATTGACTGTTTGATCCTTTCTCTGTACTCTATAGAATTTCTCTGTAGACTATGCTTTTCTGTGTACTTCACAATGCAGTTAAAAGGTTCAAGGATGGGATATGTCTTTTTTAACCACAAAAATGAACTCGATTTCTGTAGAACACATTTTTGGTTGTGACGTATCTAACTTTTGACGAGTGTGTGTGTGTGTGTGTGTGTGTGTGTGTGTGTGTGTGTGTAGGTGCTTAGAGGACTGGGTTGGAAGTGGCGTCTGTTGTACCCAGTGTATATTGTGGTAGTTACTAGAAACTTTACTGTGGACTTGAGATTTGTTTTTGTGGTTTCAAATGATCTTTTGAATATGGCAAGTTATTTAAATCCCCAGGCAGCAAGGCTAGCCTCGGCCCATTACTGATCTAGGAGTAAGGCTGGAGACATACCACAGAAGAGGACTTTCTGGACTTTTCTTTGCATTGTAGATGTTTCCTGACTGTTGAGTTAGAGTTTCCTTTGAATATTTTATCATGTATGAGGTTTATAATCAAGGCCACTCACCTGATTTTTGCCTGCTGACTTTTTTCTGCCATTTTATTTCCCCAAGCCCACAGTGCATGTGTATTCATGTTTTTGCTTTCCATTCACGGAGATCTCCAGCTGGGAAAATATAGTGTGTACAATACTCTCTGCCTGCAACTGACATTGCTCATAAATTGCAACAGAAACACTGCTATCAGCAGCTTAATAGCAGGTAGAATGCAGCTCTACATATCAAGTCTCAGCAGGATACAGAAACTATGGGTACCAAATTTCCAGAGGAGAAGGGGAGGGGTATAAAGTTTTCCTTCTAAGAATAACTGAAACAACATTGAAAATGGATTCACTGAAAACAGCTTTTGAAAAGGACTTAGAAGGGCTGACTCAGTGGTTGCTCAGCTGTCACTTTTTGCTGAATTGTTATTTTTGAAGACCTCACAAGAGGTTTTTATGGTGGAATAGGACAGAAAAGCTGAGCCTGTTCACTTCTCCTCCTTTCACCCTCTCTTCCCCTTTCTCCTCTATGCTTTTAAATGAAAAAGAAAGACCCTTTGATAAACTTAATGAAAAGGGTCCAGGCTACCAGATTTCTGGGGAGGGGATGAGGTAAGGTTGGAGTGGCTTCCCATCCCACTCACCTGTGCACGTAGGCATCGTGGTGGAGGAGTCATGACTGGGACAATGTGGAAGCTCATTATGTTTGCTTTATCACAGGGTTGCAGTTTCTTTTACCTTACACTCTGGTCTGTCCATGTATTTGTTTTATGATAAAAGTACACAGAATTCCATTGTATATGAAGATGTTCACGTTTTAGGTTCTTGTGTAAAACCACAGATTCTTTACATTAAAAAAGGAAAAATTGTTAATATTTTAGGTTGAAAACATGTTAAAAAATAGGGAAAGATAGTGCTGTTTTATGAGAATTTCCAGTGCTTTAGCACATCGTTTTATCTTAATAAGTGAGATCATATTAATATTTTGAAAAGTCCCAGATTCCCCTCTATGAAGAACGCATTGCTGGGCTCCATCATTCTCTGTGCGTAGACACCGTCCAACTCTGCCTCTTGCCAGAAGAGATTAGTGTAGATGGTGAAATAATTCTTTCTTTAAACCAAGTAAAGCTGTTGTATTAATACTCCTGTCAAAGGGCTCAGGCGGATAAAAAGTCCTCAGCCTTGTTCCAGGTCCCTTAGTGACTTTTCTCCAAGGAGTAGCAAAATACATCCTCCCCTGTCTGCAGTCTTGTCCCTAAGCATGTTGGAAAGTCATTTATCAAAATCACAAGTCCCCATTTCTTTCTTGAAAAAGCTCAACACAGTTTATGTAGCTCTCATTTGGTTATGATGTATACCCCGCAGAAGTCTGATAGCCTGGCTACTCTGATGAAAATCATCATAGGACCTTGGGTTAGAGCTAGAATTAGTATTTTTAATAAGCACACGGTGAGATTTTTATCTCCTGGTGAGTTTGGAAACATATTAAAGTTGAGTTTGGGTTTGAAATAATAATAAAACAAAATTCCCTAAGGGGTGTGTGTGCGTGTATGTCTATCTATAAAAGGATTCACATCATTTGTAGTCTATCTAGGAATCCTGGATTAGAAACCTATTCTCTATTTAAAAAATGGCAACCTGGCAAGGGACATAGCTCAACAGACTAAACACCTGCCTGGTAAGTGCAAGGACCCCGCAATCAATCCCCAAGCTGCATGCCGTGCCGGCTGTGACCCAGGCACACTGAGCCAGCCACCGAAACCAAGTGTGGTCGCACCCACTTGTAATCCCAGGATCACTATGTGTCTGAGTTATATACCAAATAGATAGATAGATAGATAGATAGATAGATAGATAGATAGATAACCCAGCAACCAGGCCTGGTGAGAGTGAGACCACTGTAGGCCCACCAGGAACTAATTCAACCCAGCAACAAATCCCTGCATGTGAGTGGAACTTCATCCATCAGATACACCCAGTGTGGAAAAATGCCACAGAACTCCCCACAGAGAGACTAGAGTCAAGACCCATCCAGCTGATGCAGAAGCAGAACATCTTTCCCGAGTGACACATCAGGTTCACCTCCAAGGACTATAGCAGGAAGAAGTAGAGCTCAGCAGCCAGACTCAAGCCACACCCATCTGGACTAAGTTGAACTTCATAGGCCCAGATCTGGTGCTAAGGTAAGACCTCTTCCAAAGCTCTACACCAAACGTCAGAAGACAGGACTATGCAAAATGACAAAGAGAAGGAGCAAAATGCACTCTCAGGTCCCAAGCCCACCCAGAACAAATATAGGAGACAATAGTATAGAAGCAATTGGAAATCACACATCTGAAATCTCTGAAATAATAGTATCCAAAGTAAAGACACAACTGCAGAAAGGTATAGAGGAAATCAGATCAGAAATAATTTCTGAAGTAAAAAAAGAAATAACACCTATAATAAAAGAAGTCCTTCTTCTAAAGAAGACACTGATAAAAACAAAGAAGAAAATAGAAAAAAGATGGAATCCTTGAATGAGCAATATAGGAAAGTAATATAATATATGAAGCAGATTCAAAGTGCTATAAAAGAACTTCAAACCTCCATCACAAGCTAGCCTAGCTGTTTCAGTGAAAGTGAAAATAGACTTTCAGACCTTAAAGACAACATTGCAGCTAGTGAAGAGGGTAAGAAAAGATCTTTTAATAACAACTAGGAAGAAAGAAGAAATAATTCAACATCTGCAAGATGATGCAAACATGAACAATGTAAGACTAATAGGCATCAGTGAGAAGGAAGGAGTCTATACCAATGATATAAAAAGAATATGGGAAGAAGCAATAGCAGAAAACTTCCCAAATATGGGGAAGCAATTGGACATTTTGGTAACTGAAGCATATAGAACTCCAAATAACATCAGCCCAATTAAAATCACACCCAGGCATAGAATAATCAAGATCCCAGAAATTCAACACAGGAACAGTATGGTAAAAGCCACTAGAGAAAAGAAACAGATCACATTTAAAAGAAAACCCATTAGAATAACATCAGATTTCTCTTTATAAGCCATCAAGTCAAGAAAAGCATGGAGCAAAGCACTTCAGTTCTTGCAAGAAAACAAATTCCAGCCCAGACTGATATGCCCCGCAAAACTCTCTTTCAAGTTCAGTGGAAAAGTGAAATACTTCCACCACAAAGAACAAGTAAAGAATTTCATGATGACAAAGCCAACCCTATACAGTTTGCTAAAAGATATTGTGGAGAGGGATCAAAATGACCACAACTCCATGAAGGAGAATGGAAAGAACCCGCCAAATAGGGCAAACTGTTAAACACAGGAGAAAGAGATGCAAAAGCAGTCGTTCAACTATTCTTTCATATACAGTAGCAGAATATGTCCATCAGTATAGTCAACCAGTGGACTTCTGCACCCTATGGGTCATGATTCTGTCTGGTTCTAGAGGGTGGATATCAAGGAAATAGTAGTAACTCAGTTCCACAAGTGACACCTGGCCACCAATAAGTGTCATGGACACTGTGTCCATGACATACTAGAATTTTATATGATGTCCTATCCTCAAACTTTAGAAGTACTGGTCATATATTTGCCATTCAAATATTTGTTATGTTTTATTCTTAGTAATTCTTACTACCATGGAAATTTTTTCTTAGTTGATATCATCGTATATATTAACCTATTCAGGGGCTGGGGAGATAGCTCCGAGGCACAAGTGCCTGCTGGGCGAGTGCAAGGTCGTGAGTTCGAACCCTGGTCCCACAAAAAAAAAAAAAAAAAAAAAAAATTAACCTATTCAAATACTATGTGAGTACTCTGAATTGATTACAGATTCATACATGTGATATACAACATTCTGGCCTCCAAGTTGGACTCATAATTTTTTTTTTTATTTTATTTGTTTATTTATTTATTTATTTATTTGTTTGTTTTTTTGTGGGACTGGGGTTCAAACTCATGACCTTGCACTTGCCAGTCAGGCACTTGTGCCACAGAGTTATCTCACCAGTCCCACAATTTGATTTGAATTTTGGAATATTGTTTTAAATATTTAATTTAATTTTAATTAATGTTTAATTAATTTTCTGAGTACTATTTAATTATACTTCTTATTTAATGATTCATAATGTGTCTTTGACTTATAATCTACTTATAAGACATACTATATTTTCTCCTAGTATTAGAAACTTTAAAAAGAAACATATATCTATATATATGTACATGTATATGTATATATATAAAATAGAAAATCAATAAATAAATTTTTTAAAAAATTAAAAAATGTAAACCTGATTCCTTTTTTTTCAGGTTTTTGGGGCAGTCTTGCTCTATAATTCAGGCCATCATCACACTCACTGTGCAGCCCAGGCTGGCATCAAACTCATAACAAACAGTCTCCCTCTGCCTCCAGAGCACACCATCAATGCCTGGTGGGAACTTCAGTTTGTAACTTTTAGGCAAAGCTGGAACCTCTCAGCCTGCACAGTTCGCTTGAGTGACACTGTCTGCCCTGGCGCTGTGTGCTTCCCACACCTCTCCGTCCTCACTGATGGCCTCACTGATGGCCATAGCCCTGCTTTTACTTTTACTTTTACACACACAGTGGAAGCCTACAGATGCCTGTCCCACCTGTCAGCCTGCAATGGGTGCTTTCTTTCTTTCTTTCTTTCTTTCTTTCTTTCTTTCTTCCTTCCTTCCTTCCTTCCTTCCTTCCTTCCTTCCTTCCTTCCTTCCTTCCTTCCTTTCTTTCTTTCTTTCTTTCTTTCTTTCCTTTTGTGGTACTAGGGATTGAACTCAGGACCTTGTGTTTGCCAGGTAAGCACTTGCTCTGAGCTATCTCCCCTGAGCCTTTGGTAAATCGATGACTTTATTTTGTAGTGGGGTTTCTGAGTGATGATGTGATATCAGTGAGCCTATTCTTGCCTGTCACTTGCTTCTCTTTCTCTTGTCTTATCAAAGTGCTGTCCCACAAGGCTTGTGGTCATAGTCACCAGGACAGTCCTATCTCTCTGTACAGCTTTGTATGGTTCTGTCAGCTGGTTTCTCAGTGCACTAAGTGTGGAGGACTGTGTGTTTAGTAGTATGAGTTTGGCCTTCTGATTCATTCTTGTCAGTCATTTTTTGTACCATAAATTTGAATCTTTGCTCTTTAGCTTTCTTACTAGTTAAGCCAAAGAATTTAGACTTAATTGAAAGAGCAACACTTCTTTCCCATATCCCCTATCTAGGCAGGACCTTGGTTACTGCCCAATGCATTTCTTTCTGCAGTCCTCACCAAAGCCTTTTCTTGACCTCCAGAGCATGTGGCTATGTGCTCATCTCACTAGGCTGAATTCTCAGGTTGGTGCTGTCAGACTAGGTGTCAGACCTTGCAGCTGTTTGATGAGTGGTAAAAGACCTTGTGTGCATGGAGAGGCACTAAGCTCCATGACTAAAGCTCCCATCACCCCTGCCCCATATTGCTGTCAGGGCAAAATAGCACTACAGGAGAATAAGTTTCGGACCTGATTGTAGTTTAGGCCTTGGTTTTGGCTCTACTCACAGTCCTGGGACCTAGAACAAATCATTTAACCTCTATGGTTTTTTTTTTTTTTTTTTTTTTTTTTTTTTTTTTTTTTTTTTTTTTTTTTTTTTTTTTTTTTTTTTTTTTTTTTTTTTTTTTTTTTTTTTATCAAGTTTCCTGCAAGTTTGACCTACACCTGATCTTCAGGATTCTTTTGTGCTTGAAAATTACATGGTTTTTGTGCTTATTTATCTTGCGGGAATTCTAGACATGGTCTGATGAGGCATTCTGTGTGTCATTTACCTTATTGTGGATAGATGCAGCACCTTAGCCAAGTGGAACGCAAGGCCAGCCCCTCAGGTGAGAGCCACCTGCACTGTGCTCACTCTTCACACCAGCGTCATCCCTGTGGGAGTCCAGGGCACTGGTCACACACTGAGGACATCTGTGTCCTGGGCTCCATCTCCCAGTTGCACAGCTGACAGTCGAGTGACCTTGAGCGAGTACTTTTTAGCTTTCCTCACAGCTGAGCTGTGAAATGGAGATGAGCAGCGCCCTGGGTGGTCAGGAGTGTTGAACAAGTTAACATCTACAAGGCTTTAGTGCCCAGCACCCACTCAGCAGTACTGTGCTTTTGTTAAATCAAAGGAAAGTGTATTTTCCAGGTCGTGATACTTGTTCTAGGCAGAGCTGAGGGTGTGGTCTCGACGATTTGAGATTTCAACCCGGAGCCCCTCGTGATTGTAGCCTTACACTAGTGATGAACCAGGACCTCACCAAGGCCTCGCATGCCCTTCAGCAGAGGTGGTCCAGGATGAATGCTGTGCCAGGCCTAGAGGGAATGGGATTCATTCCCAGGGAGCCAGTTTCACTGGCTGTTAGATGCCGCTTCCTCTGGGGTCAGAGGGAATGTAAAGCACAGAAAACGGGGAGGGGAACAGTGCTGTATGCACAGTCACTTTTTAAAAAAACAATTTATTGTTCCTCCTATCCCTCCTGTCCTCAATTGCCAAATGAAACCAATAAATTTATTTCTTTTATTTCTTTTATGTAATGTCTGGAGATGTGAAGACAGCCTAAATAGATATCGTCTTGAGGGATTGATCCTGAATACCTCATGCACTTAGAGGTCAGGGAGTCCATTTTTACTCTACATTGTATTGTTAATTTATGTTAAATAAATGAGGCTGTATATCTCAGTAATCTCCTGCTTGCTGCAGAGGATTTTTCTCTGCATTGAATCTATGTTACACGGTTGATGTCATTATGCCTGTAGTTATTGTAGAATAACAATTTCCATTAAAATTTTTTCAGTACTCTGTTTTGTTGAATATATGTCTGTGTGCTGGTCATATGTACCAAGTTTCTTTTTAAGGATATGTTTTTAACAATGTGTTTCAACATAGAGTTAGACTAATTTCATTAATTAGGGTTAAGTAATAAAGGCACCAGTTTGTTAAAATAAATTAAATATACATATAGCCAAACATACACGTACACATAAAGCATATCTAATTTGTGTTTTGATCATTTGGTTGTGAAGAAACTAGTCAAAATAACTTAGCAGTCTTTGGGGCAGTGCCCATACTGTGCATTATGAAGGCAAAGATATTCATGTTATTTTGGTGTCTTTCTCTTTCATTAGGATCCAGGTGTGTGATTCCTGATAGCTTTACAACCGAAGATATACAAAGATGCTATTTTATTTGTATTAGTTTGAGAGCATGAAATATCTAAAAGCATACTGTGAAAAGAAAATTAGCATTCTGCATGTTAGTTGGTACCACAACCGTGCCTACCAGAGCTGTGGCCCACTTAGTGATACGAGTGCCCCCTTCTAATCACAAGGCATGTGTTTGCACCTGTGCTGAAAAAAGTCACAACCAGAAACTGTTGCCTGAGTTTCTACTGTGGAAGACTGTGAATGTGTGACCTGCGGTGTATGACGCCCAGCCATGAGCTCTGTCATTTTGTGTCTCCTGGAAATCAATTTCTCATGTTCATATATGCACATTGAAAACCGCAGCGCTAAGGCTTACATTCAGCAAATAAAATTTACGTTCCCTGAAAGGCAGAGAGGCTGCCATTTCATGCTCTCTAACCTTCATTGTCTGTTTCCCTTTGGTACACACAGCAACCAAGAACGCGCAGATGTGTATGCCCATTACAGAGGGACAGCTTTCTGCTCTGTCAACTTTGTTTTATAAAGGTTCTGTTTTCTTTATTGCTTGTACCTATTACATTAGTACAATTTATTTAAGAATCTCTCTTTGGAACCCAGAGATCGGAGAATAACCACTTGCAGGCCACTGAGCAGAGATTTGTTGGCTGTGACTGTTCAGTAGGTTGCAAAGAGGAGTGGGAGAGGCCTGCAGTCCGGATCTGCTGTGGCTGGGCGCACTGTGGTCTGTGCCAAGAGCCTCTACACTGGGCGAGCGACATGTGTACCTCATCAGTTGCTTCTGCAATAAAAGTGGAGGGCCTTTCAAATCACAGAGGAAGGAAGGTTCCTGTTTTGTTTTGTTTTTTCCTTGTAAGATTATTTATTCCAGAAAAAAATTCTATTAAAAAGAGAAGAAGGCATATAAAGCAAATTGTGTATTGCTATCAGATTATTTAGAAAGCAGACACAGTCAACTGAGTTGCACTCCTTCATTAAGGAGATAACACAGTTATCTGACCAAGGCTCTGCTGTGCAGTTTTCATTTTTATATTAATTTATAAATTAATTAATTTGTGGTACCAGCGATGGAGCCCAGGACCTTGCATGCAGCTGAACTCTCTCCAGCCTTCATGTTTTTATTTAGATTTGTGTGTCTAATTAGAGTACAGGAGCTCTTTTATGCTTTTATTCATTTCAAATTACTGAGTGCCTGCTCTTTGCCAGGCATTTAAAAAAACAGTCATCGAGGATGGTTGGTAGGTAAAAGTAAGAAGGCATCCTGAATCTCGTGGTGGTGGCTTCAGTAGGAGTGTCCACAGGGGCAGCCCAGCAGTCTCTAGAGCTCTTGGGAAGGGCTTTCTGGAGTTCAGGGAACCAAAAGATCAATCCAGGGAAGGCCATCATTGTCCAAGCAAAAGAGGAACAGAGAAGGGAAGTATAAAATAGTTAACTGTGTCCTAAGGGCACTTATTTAAAAATAATCACCTGCAGTTGTGAAGTGGCTGAAAGTTGAGTGTACCTAACCATAGAGACCTAATCATCAGGACTTAACCAAGACTTTATTTGAGGCAGAAATGTGGATAAGGAGAAGGGGACGGAGCCAGGACTTAAGAGGAAGTCAAATAGGTATGACTTCATGACCACTGAAATGAGAGTTCTGTTAAAAAGAGAAGGTGATATATACAGCAAATCGTTTAATGTGTGTATTGTTATCAGATTAAGTAGAAGGGGAAGCCTTGGGATGTGACTTGCAACTCCTCTGACCTATAGCTAAAATCATAACAATTTGGAGCACAAATCCACAGTGAGTTCTAGAATTATTCCTGAGTTTTCTATCATAGATGACTTCTAAGAAGTTGCATATAGAAAGGTTTGAATCTCCATGCTTTTCCCAGACTGATTTTCCACGACAAGGGGTACCATATGAGAGAAGGATGGCAGTTCACTGAGCTGATCCTGTAGCACTGGATCCCAGGAAGTGTTCAGTGCTTGGTGCTGGGATAGATATTCAGAGATAAGACTATGACCTGCAGAGTCTGTGCTCAGTTCCAAGCAAAATGCCACTGAGGTGGGTTAGGGAAGTGACTACAGTACTACAGCACTTGTCTACCAAGAAACACATCACCACAAAGACCCCTGTGGGTCCTGTCTGTGTACATGCAGTTCCTTTATGAAACTGTGTTATTGATTGACTGATTTTTAAAATTTTAATTTTCTTTTTTTCTAAGAGAAAAAAATTTCAAACAATTTAATAGGAAGGTAATGATGGCTACATTGTGGCATATTATCTTTTACTGTGTCTTTTTTAAATAAATACAGGTTTATGTAAACTTTCAGGGTGCATGTAGGAACACAGTTAACATCTCGGGCTTTGGAATCTGGAACAAGTTAGTCAAGCATTCTAAAGTTAACTTTCTCCTCAGTAAAATAGTAATAATTAAAGAAGCTGACATACAGGTGCTGAGAAATGAGTGAGATAATATGTACTAAAGACACAAATTCTTATGACCTACACAGAATGAGGCTATATCAACACTCCTTATATTCTTTTTCCATCTTTATAACCCCACCCCAAGAGAGAGACACAAACCTTAGCTACTACCTGATATATAGTATGCTGTCTTATGAGTTTTAAGTTTGCCTCTCTGAAGCTTCAGGAAGACCGTGAATTGAACTCTTATCAAGATCTAGTAAGCAGACCTTCAGTTTACTTTTTCCTTAGGCTTCACAGTTTTACTGGAGTCTGTTCTATCCCTTTTCTTAAGCTGCTTTGTGCCACCATACCAGAAAACTTGAAATTGGGTAATTTTTTTTTTTTTTTTTTTTTTTTGGCGGGACCAGGGTTCGAGCTCATGACCTTGCACTTGCCAGGCACACACTTATGCCACAGAGCTATCTATCTCCCTGGTTCTGAGATTGGGTAATTCATGATGAACAAATTTACTTTTTTAAAATTCTGAATGCTGGGAAAGTATTAAGATCAACACTGACATCTAGCAAGGGCCTTCTCACTGCATCCTCAGAGGTGACAAGCAGAAGGACAAAGAAGAAAATGAACTCCTCCTGCCAAGGAGGAGTTGTAAGTCACCAGCCTGATTCATAAGGGAGGTCGCCTCACAGCCCAGTCAGCTCCTGAAGTGCCCATCAGCACAGGCCTGAGTTTTGGTGGGGATGCATGTCCACCACAGCACTCCCCTGCAGCTGCCACCTTTATTAACTCAGACGTCATCATTTGCAGTTGGCCTCTGTACTGTGGATTCCAGACCCCAGGTCATTGGGTTCAGCCCATGGCGGATCCAAAGTAGTTGAAAAGTAAGTGAATCTGAACATGTACAGATTGTTTTTCTTGTTATTAAGCCCTAAACAATATAACTATATGTGGCATTTATATTGGATTAGGCATTATAAAGAAGCATGAGCCTGAGGGAGTTCTTTCCCAAGTACTATGCTACTCAAGTGCCTCCGATTTTGGTGTAGGTATGGTGGTCCTGGGACCAGCTTCTTGTGGATACCAAGACCAGATGCTGTCTGCCTTTGTGCAATATCTACCTGAAATTTTGTTGTAATTTCCTCTGAATTGTTTCCTGCATTTCTGGGCTTCCAAAAAAACAAGACTCCTCAAGTCTTTTGTACAGAAGCAGACTACACATTTAGTTTAATTTTAAAAACTTAATGAAATATTTTTTGGCCTTAGTAACCCATTTTTTTTGGTGAGTTTGAATCTTGTATAATTATAACTCTTGACAGTTTAAAACTTAAGACTTTTAAAAGTAAATTTAAGCTATCAAAGTATAATTTAAATAAAAAGATGGATCCCATAGTTCAGTTTTTTTTTTTTTTTTAAATCTCATTCTTTCAGCTATTCTAGTAGAGTTCAACTTAGTGGAACCAGACAATGAAGTGTGCTACACCAGGTGGCTTTATTGGTGTGGGGAGTACTGTACCTTTAATCACCACCTTTCCAGGAAAGCTCAGCAAATTTAGCATCTGCATTACATATTTTCTTTTTTTTTTTTTTTTTGTCTTTTTGAGACAGGGTCTCACTATGCAGCTCAGGCTGGCCTTGAGCTCACTTCTGTAGCCCAGGTTGGTCTTGAACTCGCACTGATCCTCCTGACTCAGCCTCCCGAGTGCTGGGATTACAGGCGTGAGCCACCACGCCCAGCTTGCATTACATATTTTCAAGTCAATATGTTACCAAGCACATAAAAGGAGCAGAACTCAAAATGGTGCTTGCTTGGAAAAATGCACACATACGTACTGATTCGTATGCTGGGATGAACTACATGGAATGCATAGTCCCAAGACTAAATGTTGGAAGCTGAATATTTTTCAAAAGCTAAAGTTAAAAGCCAGGCATGCCAGCTTAGCAACTTAGCAAGACCCTGTCTCAAAATTTAAAAATAAATGTGAAAGGGCTGGGATTTAACTCACCGTGAAGACCCTGAATTCAATCCCAATACCACCAAAACAAAAAAGGAGAGTGAAAGTGAAGCGTATTGCTCAGTGGCAGAGCACTTTGCCTAGCACAGGCAAGAAGAGTCTGGCTTTCACCCCAGTGCCAAGAATACAGACATATTAACATTTAAAAAGCTAAATTAATAGAACAAACATGCCTAGCCCCTTGGCTTTCAGAATGGCAACACCTTCAACTGCAAAGGTGATTTGTAGCTAGGCTTGTGCAGGCCTAGCTGGGGCGGGCCTTGCGGGGAGTGGACCTCCGCCGGGCTGCTTACATTGCCCATCTCCCCAGAGATACCTGCTCAAGTAGGAAAAGTTAATGGCTTGCCAAATTTTCTCTCAAAGAAAGCTGAAGAGTGTTTGGACCAATAACTCTGCGGTCTCCGTGGAGTACTGAGTTCTTCAAAGGCAGCTTGAGCAGCACCTTGTACTCTTCACCCTGGGGCATCCAGTCCTTTGCTGACTGCTCGCAGATACAGCTGATGAGTTTCAACCAAAAAAGATCTTTTCGTTGTTTTAAGCATCAGAAAAAAAATAATAGGTTTGCACCTCCTTCCTCTGTGAGGCATTTTCCTGTCCCATGTATGAATTCCCAACAGCTGTTTGACATGACAACACTGTATTGCTCCACGTGTGAAATCCTAAGTGTTAGTGTTGTCCATCCAAAGGTTCTGTGTTTGTGTTCATAGCAAATTTAATAATTCAGGGACTGTGGTGGATACACAAGAGATTTTTGTCCAGCGTGTGTGTGTGTGTGTGTGTGTGTGTGTGTGTGTGTGTGTGTGTCTTCAGGCTTAGGAACACACACAGGCAAGCTGGAAAGACGTTGAAATGTTTAGTCAGGTCTGCTTTCAGTGCAAAGAGGTGTATAAAACACACCCTGATGATGAGCAGCAATTAACAGTACATTTACTTTCTGGAAAAGACTTGAAGCCAGCTGCCCTGCAGGTCAGAGTCAATGAAGACTGAGTTACTAACAATAGCCTTTCTCTCCTGCTGGAGCTTTGGACTTAACCCTAACTTCATCAGACAGAGAAGAAGAGGATAATGCGAACAATAGGCATCGTGGAAGTTGACTTGGGCTTCATGCGCAGAGCCATAAAAGCTGTCAGAGGGCATGATGAATTGGCCTGCACGCCTTAGCCCACAGTGTACAGCACTAATGTTTGGGCCTCTTGTGAGAGGGCTGATGTGCCACCTGGGGTCAGAACTTATCAGCCTGTGGGCTAATGTTTCAAAGGAGCCCAAAGCGCAGTCAATAATTTATATGGAAATTTGTGCTTAGATTTGCAAGGAAAGCAGGTTCTGACTTGTCCAGAAAGAAGCTGAGGCCAACTTTAGATCTCGCTGCTAACATCACTGCCATGTGTGCTAGTAAAAATTAGTCATTATGGAATGTTTATTTAGCAGTTAACATTTGGAGCCATATCTTTAGGTGAAGTGAATAAAGGAAACACCAGCAGTTTTGAACTTACTAGAAAAACAAAACCACCTCTGGATTGTAATCAGCAGTTCAGCTGAAATTTGAGTGACTTCGGAAACAATTACTAAGTGTCCGTGGGGAGCTTTGGTTTTATGAGCTCTGAAATTGAGGTTCATGGTACTGACAGCTTGGAGAGAAATGTGAGATAATATCCTGGACTGGACAAGATACAAACGTCAGAGAGGAGTTAGATTTCAGCTGGATGCCTTGAATAGTTCATCTGATTTGCAGAGAAAGAATCAAAAGTTGGCCTGGAAGGCTGCGTGAGCCCACATGTGTGTCTGCACAAACACCCATCTACACGTAGGCAGTGTGCAGAAACAGACAGTGCAGCTGTGATACCAAGCAGGCCTGGGCAGTCAGTAACCTGCGCGAACTTTTGTTCTGCTCCAGCAAGATGACAACTTTGCTCCAGTAAGTGCTAACAAAGGCCCTTTTCCCTTCCCTCTGCTCTAGGAGGGCTCTGTTAGTCACACTTCATTAGGCTTGTTTACAGAAAAGAGCTGGTCTCTAAGCACGTTTTTGAAATACTCGTAACTCCATGGGGCTTTTTTCTGCCCTGAAAGATAAGAATTTGGAATGTGGAAGGGGGAGGGTGGGAAGCAGCCCCTGCCCATTCTGCAGGAGGGGAAAGGCTGCACCAAAGCACCACACTGACCTGAGCCAGGCTGCAGTTTCCTTTCTGCTATCAATGCACCCGACAGCTTTCCTTGTACTGTTAGGGCCTAGACCCACATCAGGCATTCAGTTAGCTGTTCCGAGAACTTGTGGTGAGGTCCTTACCTTCCAGTGGCCCAGAGAGCTCACTTTGCTATTGAGTGGTTGAAAGAAAAACAGTGCCTTTAAATATTAAATGTGCTTGTTAAGTACGATAACTTCATGCTGGAGAAGTTAGTGGTAGGTGCAGAGATAACACAGGATACTGTTAAGATTAAAATTTGCAACCCTTACAGTGATGAAAGATGCAGGTTTGTAGGTTAATGGGTGCAGGTCTGTGAAGATGTTCACCTGGAGGGCACACAGGGTGCTTGCTGCTGGCTGCAGGTCCCCGTGTGCTGTTCCTGGTGTTCTGCATTTACCTCCAGTTTTTGGCTTGCACCCTGGATTGCAGGAGAATGTAGAAGATGAGGGAGCTGCGAGATCTGTGCATGTCTGTGGTCCCAGCTACTGGGGAGGGCTGATACCGTGGGCTTACAGGGCTGAGTTCTCCCGGGAAAGTTGTGGAAACCCTACCTCAGAATAAAAATAAAGAGACTTGGGGATGTAACTCAGCATTCCATAAGGTTCACTTCCCAGGACCAGGAAAAATAGAAGACAAAAACAGAGCCCCAACACATCTGCTGAGCAGTTTAGCACTGGGCATTGCTATGTCTGTGCTAAAAGCCTTCTGAACATCATGCCACATGTCAGACTCCGCTGACCCTATTTTTATCAATGAGGAACCTGAGGTGTGGACAGGTTTAAGTCAGCTGTGTGAAAGCGGTCCAGGAGGCTCTCTTTCCGCAGCCATGTTTGCAAGAATTCAGAGGGCTCCATTTGCTCACTGCCTTTACTCCTTCCTTGCTAGTCTTCCAGTCTGACTACAGACTGAAGTTGATCAGGGTGACTGCATTCACTTTTCCTGTTGTGCTGTGAAATGAGCCATATTACACACCAGTCCTTGCTCCCTGTAGAGTCAGGCCCCTCCCTCTAGGTGAGAACAGGGACGTGCTCAGAAGCATGGATCTCATTCACCTGCGTCCTGACCTTCGTTGGAAAGTGTCCCTAATACCCCATCCCTTTCCATGTGGGCCAGCTAATGGTTTTTCATGATGCATAAATGCACCTCTTTGTGTGCCATCTGCCTGCAGACCCCTCCTGCTTGCTCACACATGCACGCGCACCAGCACAGGCACGCACACAGAGTGAGGAGAAACAGTTCCATTTCAGCTGCTGCTGTAAATTGCTATTTTAAATTTCACTGAGTGGAATAATAGCAGAGTGATCATCTGCAGTGAGCGTTGTTGGCCTTTGTAAAGAACGCTCCTTCAGAGGCTTCGTGATTTACAGAGGACACAGCTGGTGGCCGGCAGAGCTGCAGGAATGTGTGCTCTCTGGGGCCTGGTGAGCTAGAGATGAAAAGGGCCCAGAGCTGGCACAAAAGCAAATAAGCACGCTGACTTTAAATAAAGCATCATAATTTATAGGAAGCCTGGCTCTTCAGTCCCAGTGAGATGCACGGATCAGTAGCCGCTTTTTGATGTGGAGCAGAATTGTCAGTTGGTTCCCGCTGTCTCCTGATCACTCAACGACTGAGGATGGTAAAGAATTACTTTAGAGCACAGCATTGTAATTTATAGTTGTGTTACACATATTTTGACAGCAATTCAAAAGCACTTAAACTTGAAACTCTGTTAATCACTCATGACCTAGACTCTATAGATGTAGGTGAGAGGGTGGGTTTGAGAAAGACCAGGTGACCAGAAGAGCAGGGAGGACCTATAGCTTTACCTTCCTTTTCCTTGCCTCCCTCCCCCCAAAGTAATGCTTTTCATTCTGACATTTTATTTCCTTTGCACCTCTCATTTTCACTCATCTCCATAATCACACACACACGTATACATGCATGCACGTACACGCACGCGCGCACAAACACACACACACACACACACCCCCCAGGTTTTCCCTCTCTCCCTCCCTGCTGCCAGCTGGGAGCGTGGCCTGATCCATAAATTAGGGGAATGATGGAGAGCTGTTCTATAACTTCAGCTTTACAACACCTCACACCCTTTCCCCTGTTTATCCCTGCAGGGGCTCTTTTTTCGTACAGTATTGGCACAGCAAGGAAGTCTTTTGCCTTGAGGATAGTTTATTTTTGTCAGTTTCTGCTGCTCTCTTTATGTGTGTTCCTAGCCCAAGTCCCAGCATCTTGGAGGGCTTGGCTGTGGGGCTAGAAGCCAAATAGCTCCTGGAATTAATAGCAAGTGTGGGAGCTGATAGGAGCAGCATCCTGAAGGGTTGCATTCTCTAGGTTGCTTCTCCTTGGAGACCTGGGGGTGTCTCATAGCAGGGGAGACTTTCCTTCTGGCCATCTGCTGTGTGTCCAGGGTCACTTAGACTTAGCTGTGCCCTAAAATAACACCCTTAAGAAAGGAATGACTGTCATGGGGAAATACAGGAAGAACTGAATCATTATTATGACCCATAGGAAGCCTACTTTAACAAATACTTATAGAACATCTTCCCCAAATTTTCACTTCCTTTTATTTATTTATTTTTTTCACTTGCTTTTATTTATGTAAAAATAGCTCTTGATGAACTAATAAGCAAAGCTTGTGGGACGGGGTTGAGGGAGGGGAGCCGATTTCCCTCAACATTTAATGTTGTACTCATGTCTTCATGTGAAGAATAGGAGGAGGAGAGATAAGAAGTCATTTGTGCCTCTAATTAATGAGGAAATCATGCTTCAGAAAAGAAAGGGTATGAGCAAACTGCCAGGGTACAGATCCTGCCTCAGCCTCTCAGATGTCAGCAAAATCAGTGGGGGCTAGAGGGTACACACTCGGACCCGGGCATTGGAAAGTTGGGCAAGGATGTTGCTTATTTGCATGCCTTCAGGCCTCAGAGGAGGTGGGCACTTTCTGGAGGGTTTACTCAAAGGCAAGAGGTGAGACCTCTCGGCAGATGCATGCAGATGTGTATGTAGTACATGTACATGATCAGCTTGTGTACTAAAATTGCTCTATGAATCGGGCTCAGAAGATTCTGCACATATGCACACATGTGTATGTGTCTCTGTGTCTCGGTGTGTTTTCCCAACCCTCTACCCTATCCCTTTTTGTCCTTTTCATCCGCTGTGTGTAATGGCCTAGAATCGATCTCCCTTGGGGGTACAGGAGTTGGTTTTTGGTGCTTCCTGGGTGTTTCTGGCCTGTTTCCCATTGAAACAAACTCTAGGACACTGGTTCTCCTCCCTCCACCTAACACTATAACCTCAGACTTGCTTTCCCTGTCTGTCTCCAAAGAGAAGCTCTGAGCACCTTAACAGAGACTTGTGAAGAGGGGCTGCCTCTCACAAGGCAGCTTGCTCATACCCTTTCTTTTCTGAAGCTAGTCAGGAGCACACACCCTGGTGTGCGTGGTGTGTGTGTACGCGCACGCGCGCGCATAAATATACACACATGCATGCACAGTCCACCAAGGGCAGTGCTGCTGTGGGATACATACGTCTGCCTCACTGCAGAGCAAATGGCTTCGTTACTCATCACATTTAAACTTGTCTCTGTGGTTTATTTAATGTTTTTATGTCACCTATAATATCTATAATGACATCTAGGATATTTTGTAACTACAGATTTGTTAGGACATAGAATCTGATTGTTTAGAAGAAGCAATGCACCTTTCTTTAGTAAATATTAATTGCTCTGTAGTGATGGATTCTATATTTTTGGGAATTTTATCTTGACTACCAGAGTTTCGATTAATGTCCAGACAAGAGTGATACTTGGTCATTGAAAAATTCACCACTTTCGAATGTGGGACAGGCACTCATGCAGGTATGCTGGACTCATTGTAGTGTCCTGGTAGTGCCTGGCAAAAGCCTTGCTTCTACCCCTCTTCATACCCACTCGATTTCTTAGCAGGCCATTGTATTTCCTAGAAGAGGGAAAGGATAATGTTACTAGGGAGCAAGAAAAAGAAAAGCAGCAAGAGCTTCTTTTAGCTGACCAGTCAACTGGATATTGACCACCTGTCTTCACGGGAAAGAAATAGATGGCAGTGAATAAGCGAGAGTCTAGTTTTCCAAGAAGCTCAATGATTTTCCCGAATCAATACAGCTCATCAGACCTCAGAACAAAGGCTGTGGGCAAGGTGACAGTGATGGAAGTGGCTCTGTGTTCTTTTGTGTATTAAACCATAAGCCCCATGGGGAGACAAGATTTCTTCAGCTGTGTCTGGAGGGGGCTTATTCAGCGTATTGGGGGAGGGGGTTCTTTTGGATTTTTAGAAAAAGCTCTCCATAGATTATATTGATGTTCAAGTGTACTTCTGAAAGAGGTAAACTTAGTCAAGAAAGGAAATAGCGACTTTAAAATGTAGACTGCAATAGCATTTCGCCCAGGTTTTTTGGTATTTTTTTTTTTTTCTTATTTATGGATGGTGTTTGGATCAATCTAAAAGAATGTTCATTCAGATGAACCTTTTGCAGAGAATCACAGCTGTCCTCTCAGAGACGAACCCGTTCCCAGGGCCCTAAAAGCACGCCAAACCCTGACGGGAATTCTCCGCTCCTGTTGGAAAGGCTATGATTAACGTAGGTAGGGTGATGCTAACATTTTCCTGCCATTGACAGAGATGAGCTATGCAAACCCGTGACATTTAGCTCTAGTCCTTTAATTTTTAAGCTCACTGTGCTTTCATAACGTAGTACATTAATAGTAGGGTCACGTGTGTCTGGAGCTTACGGCTGGAGTGGCAGCACACGAGGGCAGAAAGTATTGCATTCCACTTCCTTTTGTTGGTGGTGCCCTATCTCCCAGGCTCCACTGCCATACACTATTTGTTCAGATAAAGCCCAATGTTCAGGGTGACTAATCGCAGAACTGTGTTCCAGATGGCTTGATTACAGGATGTGGTTAAAGTGACTCTTAAAGCATTCAGCCCAGCAGTAGGGCTGTTTAAAAAAAAAAAAAAAAAAAAAAAAAAAAACACAGCATTTTATGGTCATGTGATAACACTTACTTTCCTTACCCTAGTGTTTCATATATACTTGGTATGGGCAATAAGGAGGTACTTCTGCTTTTTTGGCTGGCAGGTATTTTATGGGCAACCTTAGTTGTAAATTTAAAATTGTCCAGATAATTATAAACTCAGCTTTGTCCTTTGAAAAAGGATCTGCATGAAGGCTGAAACTATAAAACACTTGAATAGAGGTATTTTATCATAGTCCGCTTCAAGACAAGTACCAATATTGAATAGAACGCAGCAAAAACAGCAAAATATTAGCAGAGAGAGTTTTGGACAAAGGGATGAAGATAAATCATACCTTGTGTAATAGTTACATTCTAGAAAATGTAAGGTGAGACAAGACCTAAAGTGTATGAACTTGATCTTGTGCTTAGGAAATCAGAATACTGTGGCATTCCTGTTATTACTTACATTTCACTAGGAAGAATGTATGAAAGGAAAGAAATGTGCAGAGTTTGAAGAGAAGGATTATGGCCTAAGTGGGTACAAGTTGTTGTTCTGAGAATGGGGTTTCTGTTTTCTGCATGAGTGCACACCAAGCCAGTCCAGATGTGGTAGTCTGAGTGAGAGTTCAAAAAAACTTGTGCCTCATTCCAAATTCCGCATTTGCAAGGCTTGGCAAAGACTTCTGTCCCAGGGATGAACCACTTTTTAAAGACTCCAAGACAGTCTTTAAACTGTAATATAAACAGAGTTATGCTGATCCACTGGGAAATCAGGCATTTGCCCAGTTCTTGAGGAAACAGCTTCACAAATACCAGAAATAATAATTCATAAGCCACATTTATAACATCTTTGGAGTAAAATCTCCCCACAGAGAATGTCTATCATCTATAAGCTAGCAAGAGCTTATACTTATTGAAAAAATATGATAATAGTGCACGGAAGTCACTGAGGAGGAATCGGTTTAGATTCTGGTTATTTCCTCCATGTTCAGTGAATGCTCACTGTGAGCTGAGCTCTGTGCTCTTCCGGGCTGCAGATACTGCCCATATTTAAAGATTATCCCTTTGTTGGAAGAGGTTGGCTCACTGTTTACAGGTATGGAGTGAAATGTTAAAGGACCAGCTCTTAAGAGGGGAGAAACAGTCTCAAGAATGTTCAAACATGATGAGAATTCTTGTGGTTCCTTGACAGACTGAGTTGGACATTCTTGATGAGCGGAGGGTCCTCTCATCAGAGTCCCAGGTAAAGGAACCTCCCCACTCCAGTTTGTGTCCTGTAAGGTCATTGTGGTCATTTCCGTTGCAGTGAGCCAGAAGGGGCAAGAGACTAGAATATGCAGCGGAGGTTTTTATAGGCCAGGCCACGTGCCTTCGCTGTTTCCTCTGCTAGAATACAGAGGCTACCAGCCAGGAAGGCTAACAAAGTCCAGTTTCCAACTCGGGAAGGGGAGGGAAACATGTTCAGGAGAGCATCTTTTGGTGGGAGGACCGACTGTGCACGGAATCCAGTTGGGGCCCAGGAGAGAAGAGCCGTTGGGGGTGTTGCACATGACCAGCGTGTGGCCAGGAAGAGAGGACACTTGGGGGAAATATGGAGATTTGCCTCGGGTTCTAACTTGGTAGGAACTTTAGCTTTCCTTGTGGATTTGGACTAACAAATCTTATTTAAGATTTCATGTCCAAGAGTTAAAATCCTAATGTGAAGACCAGCTGAATACCTTTGTCTAGGATGGAAGGCAGACCTGGAAGGAAGGAAGGAAGGAAGGAAGGAAGGAAGGAAGGAAGGAAGGGAGGGAGGGAGGGAGGGAGGGAGGGAAGATGTGCCTGAGTAAGTGCTAGAGGGCAGGCCGGCTATTTCTGCAGGCCATCCAAAGGCCTAGGCAGGATGAAGACACTCAAAGGCAGATTTTAGCTTAATATAAGTAACAACTTTTTATAAGGGGGCTGGTTAAGAACTAGGCAGTTTTGGGTGGGTGCCAAAAAGTCCTTCATTAGTAATATGGCCAGAAGGAAAAGGGAGGACACAAAACCATTGTCAACTTTGCACCAGCAGCTTCCTCGGCTCTTGCATCCTTGGGGCTTTGCCCCTCATCATCCCCTTTGCCTTGGTCAACTGAAGACCTTCAGTCTTCTCTGAGTCCTGACTTTCTGTAACTTTCTTACTAATTCAGGTGCTTAGTGTGAGCCCTTTGGCTGCCTGTGCTTCACGTGCCCATCGGGGCACCATTCTGATGGGGCCAGCTTAACAACTGCTGTAGAGGAAGGCTGCTTGCAGAACTCTACTTTCACTTCTGGATGACGTGTGCACCTGTTGATGGTGTGCTGGTCCTGTGATTACAGACTCTTGAAATACAGAGTGTGATCTGAGTCTTGGCCAAAATGTGCTTAGTACAGAGCACCAGATAGCAAGCTAGTGCACAGTCCATAGACACAGCAAAGGCTCATTGACCTCGTTGCCCTGGGAGACAGCACTAGAATCCTGAGGTCTCCGGGATTTCTTGCCCCGTGGAGATGAGGACGTTATGTGATATAATAAGCACCTTGTTCATAGTAAATATCTTGTAGACGTTTGCTTTGGGGAACAGCAGCTTATACTAGTCTCTGAGATAAACTTGTCACCAACACGAAAAGCAGGCATGCCCTCAGATTACCCACCTATATTCCCTTACTTGTAACAAGCCTTGTAACAAGGTAGTTTTCAAGTATAAATTGTTACAGCATAGGCTTTAGCTCTTCCAGAGGGAGCATGCCCAGTCCGTGGTGCAAAGGGGAGGATAACCAACTTAGGAAGATTAAAGGATCTCAGAGCCCTCCGTGCACCTCACTAGGCTAGATGCTTGGAAGAGTCAGCGTGCTTTGAAAGAAAATATTGAAGCCTTTGGGAACAAGTCCCCATGTATTTCCAATTTATGTAAGAAATATAGCCCTCTGCCCAGATTTATACAACTCAAGCTTGTACTTTTAGATAAATGACCTTCACCTTGAGCATTTACGCTTGTAAGTCGGGATCGTGCGCCCTATAGAGCCACGGATTACAAGTTGTTCACCGCTAGGGTTCCGCGCAGCGATTCGCAGTGTTCCTGCTGAGGAGCTGGACACCACGTTGCCCTCGGCCCCTGCCCGCGGGGTCTGTGGGCGCTGGCAGAGTGTGTGATTTTGCGTGCGCGCGCGCCCTAGTGCTGTGCGTGCCCCCGGCCTTGTGCACGCCTCACACTGGACGGGGAGCCAGACACGAGGCCGCGTGCCTCGTCCGCACGGCGCGGGGAGGCAGCCCAGAATCCCCGCGAGGGGAGCCGTTCCAACACCAGTACTTCGGGGAATGTAGGGGAGACAGCTTAGGCCTGCCTTCGGAGGTCACAATGGGCCCTTCCACACGGCATCTCACACAGAGGTGTCCATACCCTGCGCTTAGACCAGCAGCCTGCACGTGTGTGCAGAGAGCTGCGACGGCCCGGGCCATCCCGGCCCCAGGCGGCGTGGGGCTGGGCGGCGAGCCGGACGGGCGAGGCCCGAGACGACCCAGCTCCCGCCCGCACCGCCGCGGCCCTCCGCGCTCCCGCCTTCCCCGCGCTCCCGCTGGCCGCCCTCAGCCAGCCAATCACGCGCGAGCGTTGGCAGCCAGCGCTGGCCAATCCGCGACCAGCCTTTGCTGGAAACGCGAAACCCTTAGGGGAAAGCAATAACAAAAGCCCTTCACTGCAGACAAATGTTAAGTGTCTGTGCAGACTTTTCCTGTTTTTAATTTTATTACTGCAAGAATGGAAGGTTTGTTGTTTCTTTCATGTTTCCTTTCAAACAATTTTAATTATACATTTGTGCTACATCAGGGGCTCTGGAACGCAGTGGTTCAGCTCATTGCATCTAAAGCTGAAATGCAGTAACCTTCTGGCAATACAGATATATTCCTGCACTGTAAATATAGCTGACATGCTCAAGAATTTTAAGCAGCTGCAAAGGTCTTTGACACCACACACGGTGCCCCAGAGAGCAAATGATGAGAAAACCAGCTCCGTGCTCCCCTTCCTCGCTCTTGCACCCCCCCTTACTGAAGGGGTATGCGCCTAAAGAATGCTTTCCTCCAATTGTTCTGCCTTGTGTGCATTCTGCCAAAATGCCTAATTATGACTGACTCTCACTGCCAAATGAATTTCTTATGCTCAAGGTTTAAAAAAAAAACAAATTCCTGAGGGAATTACAAAGACCTCAGCCATGGTTTGAGGAAAGGCTTGCCTTCCTTCATCCTAGCTTTTCTTTCTGAGCTACGCTATTGCTACAATAGGCTGAATTTACAGTGAGTAAATTCAGCTGTCACCTAAGTAATAACAACACAGACCATATGGGAAACAATTTTAAAACCCCTTCCGAGACTTGTGAAAGGAAATCTTTCTTCTTCACTAACATCCCAACTATTCAAATATTTTACCTGCTGTTAGAAGTTTTTCAAGGAAATGAGCCTTACCTTGTGAGGTTTCCCTTACCATAAAGGAGCTCAGCTCAGGCTTTCTGAAAATTTCAAAATGGCAGTGGTAGGACAAGTGAACAAACCAGCTGGAAACAGACTTTGACTCGAGTCCTCCAGTGCTTCCAAGAAAGGACAGGGAGGGAGAGACTGAGAGAAGAAACAAAGGTTCAAGTCGTTCATTTGTTTGCCCTGATATTTTATAGTGTCACAAAAATCTAGGTCTTTTAAAAACAGGTTTTAAAGAAGTAATTTTTTAAAAGTGGCATTTATGCTCTAGAGAAATAAAGAGGATGTTGTGCTTTGCTGTTTGGTGTACTAAGTGCACTTAAGTTTAGTAATTCACAGATGCAGTGCTAAATTAAATTGTCTGTCTTTGAACCAGTGGGAAAAAGCAGAATCGCAGGAAACAAGTGTGTTGGTTTTGAGATTTCTTTTCTAATCCTCTGTGGCAAATGCTTACCAAAGTTGATTCTAAAGATAGCCCCAATAGCAAATCTATTGTACACATTTATTTTCTTAAGAGGGTTATTTTAGGAGTCCTTAACATGAAGCAAGACCAAACAGTGAAACAGACACCGCAGCAGGGCTGATTATGGTCTCCCAGCATCGAGGAGTGGAGGATTAGGAAGGAGAAATCTGAGCGATTGTCAGCTCTCCGGACTCTGAGTTCCCATTTTATCCTTTGCGCCTATTTTTGTGTACTTGCACAATTTTTTCTTAATAAAAGTCACCATTATTTTACACTGTCGAATCGGAAACAAAACCAGTTCTTTTCAGTCACCTTCAGGGCTTAAGCAGTGGTAACTGGCGCTTCGTTTATGTTGGCTGCTTGCCAAACGAAAGCAATTATGTGTAATAATAGAAAAATTAAGAGGTGAGTGTTGCTGTTTTACAGCAGGACATGGCAAAAACCATTTCCTTCTGTCAGCAGTATCTTGATTACAGTCTCACCCTTTTGTACCACATGCATCTGCGCACGAAGACACACACATAATTTCCTGTGGGTTTTAACTTGAGGTCACTGAAACCAGAAAGAGGAAGACTGAAAACCACAGCTTTTGAAAGCAAATGAGAATAGAATTTTGCTGATAAAAATAGTAACAATCAGTGGAGTAGAAATAAAGTAATTGGTGTTAAATTTGGTGCCTTTTGTCCTTTTCTCCCTGCAGGTGTCCTAGTGGTCAATGTCACGTGGAGGAACAAGACTTATGTGGGGACACTCCTGGACTGCACCAAACACGACTGGGCCCCTCCCAGGTAGGCATGGCCTTTTATTTCTCTCCGCCTCCTCCTTCCCTTGTGCTCCCTTCACGCGGAAACCGGAGAACAAATTAATAATACATAAAAGTCTGCTTGTAATTGAAACCAGGCAAAAGAGAAATGAGCAGTTCAGGCCTGAGCACAGCAAAGTGCAGAGGCTTTCTTCTCTGTCAGGAGATCTCTGCTTCCCAGACCTTCTCTATGTCCTTTGTTTTCTTCTGTTCTCAAAGCGAGAATTTGAACTGAATTGGAAGCCAGCTATCTGAGCTGCTTTTCTTTGATTTATCTTAAGCAGAATGTAAGCCATTGGTAGCCTGTTCTCTTGCAGGAGTTGAACATGTCAGTGGAAAAGTGAAGTGCCTTTTTCCTAAGCTACCAAAGTATTGTCTCCTCTTTGCTGCCTTATGTGCCTTGTGAGTTCACTGGGCTCCTGGCAGTGCTCATTTTGACACCTGTTCTTGCTTCTCTAGGTTTTGTGAGTCGCCCACGAGTGACCTGGAGATGAGAGGGGGCCGGGGCCGAGGGAAGAGAGCAAGGTCTGCAGCTGCTGCCCCGGGTGCAGAGGCCACCTTCACCGAGTCCCGAGGATTGCAGAGCAAGAACAGAGGCGGGGCCAATGGGAAGGGGAGGCGAGGCAGCCTCAATGCCAGCGGGCGAAGGACACCCCCAAATTGTGCTGCAGAAGATATTAAAGCCAGTCCTTCCTCCACCAACAAGAGAAAAAACAAGCCTCCTATGGAATTGGACCTGAACTCCAGCTCTGAGGACAGTAAGCCTGGGAAACGCATCCGCACAAATTCTAGAAGCACTCCTACCACGCCTCAGGGGAAACCAGAGACTCCTTTTTTGGACCAAGGCTGCTCCTCTCCAGTGTTAATTGATTGTCCCCACCCCAACTGCAACAAAAAGTACAAGCACATTAATGGCCTGAGGTACCACCAGGCTCATGCACACTTAGATCCAGAAAACAAGCTGGAGTTTGAGCCTGACAGCGAGGACAAGATCTCAGACTGCGAGGAAGCCTTGAGCAACGTGGCCCTTGAGTGCAGCGAGCCAAGCACAAATGTGTCTGCTTATGACCAGGCTAAGGCACCCGTGTCTCCTGGGGCTGGGAACCTCCCTGGGACTCCCAAGGGGAAGAGAGAGCTGCTGAGCAATGGCCCTGGGTCTCTTATAGGATCCAAAGCCGGAAAGAATTCTGGCAAAAAGAAGGGCCTTCATAATGAACTGAACCACCTTCCGGTCATCTCCAACATGACGGCAGCCTCAGATGGTTGCTCAGCAGCGGATAACAGCCTGGCTAGCGAAATGCCCAAACTGGAAGCCGAAGGTCTGATTGACAAGAAAAGTCTGGGAGACAAAGAAAGGGGCAGGAAAGCCAGCAGTTGCAAAATAGACAAAAACCTCTCCAAACTTAAAAGTGCCCGGCCCATTGCCCCTGCCCCAGCACCCACACCCCCGCAGCTGATTGCTATACCGACTGCGGCCTTCACAACCACCACCACCGGGACAATACCTGGTTTGCCCTCCCTTACGACAACCGTTGTCCAGGCCACACCAAAGAGTCCCCCGCTGAAACCTATCCAACCCAAACCCACAATTATGGGAGAGCCCATCACCGTGAACCCAGCTCTCGTGTCTCTCAAAGACAAAAAGAAAAAGGAGAAGCGGAAGCTAAAGGACAAAGAGGGAAAAGACACGGGGAGCCCAAAAATGGAGGCAAAGCTGGGCAAGCTGGAGGATGCCAAGGGGACTGGCAAAGATCTATCTGGGCATTTTTTAAAGGATCACCTCAGCAAGAATGAAGGGCTAACCAACGGGCTGTCCGAGTCTCAGGAGAGCCGCATGGCCAGTATCAAAGCTGAGGCCGATAAGGTCTACACGTTCACAGACAACGCCCCTAGCCCATCCATAGGGAGTGCCTCAAGGATGGAGTGCAGCCCCCTGGTGAACGGGCAGACGTCCATGGTCCCACTCCATGTGCTGACCCCAGATGGCGCTGAGGGCTCAGCGGCCAAGACCAGCAGCCCGGCCTACTCAGACATTTCTGACGCCGCTGATGATGGTGGCTCTGACAGCAGGTCAGAAGGCATGAGGTCAAAGACCAGTTCTCCATCAGATACCATTTCCAGCAAGGATGGCATTGTAAAAGGGCATTCCTCCTCTACAGCACCAGCTTCTCAACTGAAAGAGTCCCATTCCCCTTACTACCATGGTTACGATCCCTATTACTCTCCAAGTTACATGCACCCCGGGCAGGTTGGCGCCCCTGTCATGGGGAACGGTGGGAACTTGCAGGCTATGAAGATCAAGAAGGAGTGTGAGGAGGATGCAGAGAAGAAGGACAAGGCCGAGCAGTTAGAGTCTAAGAGAGCAGACCACACCTCTGCATCCCTACAGCCTCAGCACCAGTCAGTGATCACCCAGAGGCACCCTGCGCTGGCCCAGTCGCTTTACTATGGCCAGTATGCGTACGGGCTCTACATGGACCAGAAGTCGCTGATGGCTGCCAGCCCTGCCTACAGGCAGCAGTATGAAAAATACTATGAGGACCAGAGGCTGGCTGAGCAGAAAATGGCCCAGGTTGGGAGAGGAGACTGTGAGAGGAAGACTGAGCTCCCCTTGAAAGAGCTGGCCAAAGAGGACAGTAAGCAGAAAAGCACACCATCGGCCACAATCTCAAAAGCTCCCTCTGCTCCAGAGCCTAGCAAAACCCATTCTAAACTAGGGCCGTCAGTGCCTAATAAAACTGAGGAGACAGGTAAATCGCAGCTTCTCTCCAATCACCAGCAGCAACCTCAGGCCGACAGCTTCAAAGCTAAGCAGATGGAAAACCACCAGCTTATTAAAGAGGCTGTAGAAATGAAATCTGTCATGGACTCTATGAAGCAGACAGGTGTAGACCCAACCTCGAGATTTAAACAAGTAAGATGTGGATCGTGGCCCCACAGAGAGAGAGAGAGTCCGAGCCGTGTACATGTCTGGGGTTGATCTGGTTAGCGCACTCATCCAAGAGAACAGCCAATATCAGGGGTTTTCTTTCTCTTGAAAATATCTTTTAAAAAGTCTCAGGAGTTGTGCAGCTGTAAAAGGAACACTGATTACTGTTTTCTTACTATGTTTTGTGGGGAAAGGGGCTCCCGACGTGCACCTTGCAAACCTGTTTTCCATGCCCTTACTGTATTTCTGTGACTCCCCATGTTAGCCCTTTAAGTTCTTACTGAGCCTGAGGGGAGGGCCTTCTACTAAGGGATTGCTAAATATGTATTCTTCCATATTTCTAAATTTGTATTAGCATCTTCTAGGAGTATTCCATTTGGGCACCTGAATTCATCTGGGCTCCCCCCCTGCCCCACCTTTTTTGTGATACTGGGGATTGAACCCAAGGCTTGCACACGGAGCTACATCTCCAGCCTTTGCTAACTTTGATCTTGAGGCAGGGTCTTGCTAAGGGTCCCCAGAGGCTTTCATCTGCGGTGTAAGTCCCTGTAGTCCTATTCTACCTGCACAGTGTTGAGCGCCTGATGCAGAGCGTGGTGCTGAGCATCGTGAGGAGCGCTGGGTCCCAGCACTTGTTCCCAAGCCCCGTGGTCAGCCAGCTTAGGAACATCGGACAGCCAGTCACCCTGACGCTGTATGTGTGCTAGCACCTCAACTCACAGTTTAGGCATCCAAATTCACTATAGCCTGTGAACAGTCATTCTGGTACTTGCTAACACTGCTAGCACCTCCCCGCCAGCCCCACTTAGATCGACCCTGGGGACCAGACTGATGTTATTTTTCCCATGTATGTTTCTGCCTGAAGCTGGCACTGAGGCCCAGTTGTTACTGTCCACTCAGGACCTGAATTCCTGGTGCCTTTGTACAACCAGTGGAATAGGTGCTGCAAGGCTGTTTAGGATTCTGTTTCCTTTCTTTAGAGGCTTATGTCAGGCAGTTGCTTGACAGGACTGTATTTGAGCAGTGCAATTTTGGACATTCATAGATAGCTTTGTTTTCTAGTAGAGAAGCCATAATGTGTGCTGTGAATTTGAAGTTGTATTTTGATTAAGATGTTAGCATGTAGTGAGATGTGGGCTGGTATATGCCTCACCTGCAATAAGTGGAAAAATTTATAGGACACCAAAAGCTTTTCCTTCTAAGTGATGTTAATAGCTAGAGTAATTGCATAAATTTTCTATTATTAGCTTGAGTTAGAGTTTTTAAAATTCCTTTTACCTGTGTGCGACATTAAAAGGAAAATGATGGCCAGGCAGGATGGCTCAGTGGTCTAAAGCACCTGGCACCACATGCTGCACCAGCCCTGCTCTCAGGGCAGGCTGAGCCGGCCACAAAAATAAAAAGGAAAATGAGGACTGGATTAAATTTGTCCCGGGATAATGTTTAATGTTGAAGAGTGACATTAAAGGCCCAGCCCACCAGCCAAGAGCTTGAAGCCCAGTGTGTTAACTGGGCAGTGGTGTGACCTTGATGTTGCTTGGGATTTACAAGATTGGACTTTGTGTTTTGTACAAGGAATCTGTGGTGACCCCAGACAATACTACTTTATGACAGGAGTAATAACACAGTACCTAACATGTAAATAGACACTAATCTTATAAGCAAAGCAATAGTAATAGTGTTTTCTTAAAAACTAAAGCTTTAGGATAAATATATATATATATATGTATTTTTTTAAATCAGGATCCAGATTCAAGGACTTGGCATCATTACGTATACCAGCCCAAATATCTGGATCAACAAAAGCCAGAAGAACTTGATAGAGAGAAGAAATTGAAAGAGGATAGTCCAAGGAAAACTCCAAATAAAGAGAGTGGTGTGTCCGGCCTTCCTGTATCACTAACAAGCATTAAAGAAGAACCCAAAGAGGCCAAGCGTCCTGATTCACAATCAATGGAGGAGAATAAGCTGAAAAACGATGATCGAAAGACTCCTGTGAATTGGAAGGACTCTCGGGGGACGAGAGTGGCAGTGTCCTCACCCATAAGCCAGCACCAGTCGTACATACAGTACTTGCACGCCTATCCCTACCCACAGATGTATGACCCCAGCCACCCAGCGTACCGTGCTGTTTCACCTGTCTTGATGCACAGTTACCCTGGTACGTGCTAGGAGCTCTAACTCTATTAGAGGGAAGAGGCTATGTTTGAATATTAGCAACTAAAACTCAAGATTAATTAGAAACTTCAAGAGTGACATTTGTTTTGCTTGTTTTTATTTGTTTAATGTCCCAAAGATGAAATTAACTTAATAGCCGGGCATGGTAGCACACACCTGTAATCCCAGCACTTGTGAGGCTGAGTCAAGAGGATCAGTGGGAGTTGGAGACCAGCCTGGGATACAAAAAGTGAGCTCAAAGCCAGTCTGAACTGCATAGCGAGACCCTGTCTCAAAAAGATGAAAAAAAAATTGATTTAATAGAAGATTTTTTTTTTTTTTTTTGGAAATGAAATATCAAGTCCTCAGCTGTAGCTTCCATAATCTTACCTTATCTTATCTCATCTCATCTTATCTTATCTCATCTCATCTTATCTTATCTTATCTCATCTTATCTTATCTTATCTTTGAAGCTGGGGATTGACCTTAGTACCTTGCACTTGCAGGCAGGCACTTGTGCCCCTGAGCTATCTCCCCGGCCCCTCCATACACTCTTGAAGTTCTGCTGTAGATGTCAAATTGGCAGATACTTTATTGCCTATGAAAATACTCTCACCGCTTATAGTCATAATCATTACAGTTGCTATTCCTTTCACTTCAGCAGACACATAAATGCATAAAGTGGTTGTCAGCTCAATTCTGTTTATAACCTCCATTCATCAGGATGAATTAACTGGAAAAGAACATCAGAGCACCTAGATGTGGTTGAACAAGGATGTAGCCCATTTTTATTTTTTTTAAGAATTTTTTATTTTTATTTTTTTTCTTGTTTCAGAACCTTTGTTTATTCACTCATTTCTATGGCTGGCTCAGCCCACCCCCAGGGTAGGGCTGGCGCAGCATGTGGTGCCGGGGATCGAACCGTGGTCGCTGAAGCTGCCCAAGCTTTCCCAAGCAGGAGCTTTAGACCGCTGAGCCATCCTGCCGGGCCCCTGTAGCCCATTTTTAATGTAACCCTTATTTTAAGATGCCTGACTCCTATCACAAATTCCTGTGACCCAAATGATGTGTTTTAAAGATGTAGTCCCTAATTTGACAAGGCATTTGTTGTTCATCTGCAGGGGCCTATCTCTCTCCAGGATTTCATTATCCTGTTTATGGGAAGATGTCAGGGAGAGAAGAGACGGAGAAAGTCAATACTAGCCCCAGCATCAGCACGAAAACAACCACTGAATCTAAAGCACTGGACTTGCTCCAGCAACATGCCAACCAGTACCGCAGCAAGTCTCCTGCTGTAAGTGTCCTTCCAGAGCCACTGAACAGGACAGTGTTTGGGGGATGAAAGGCAACAAATTAGGGAAGAGTGGAAGTGTAAATGGTTGGGACCAGCTGTGGGTTCAGGCTAATGTTTTATCCTCCATGTGTAAAGAATGGAGTGCTCAACTATAAGACACTTTCACATTTGAGAGACAAATAATTGTTGAAGTGTGGTAGTAGTAAGGTTTTCCATTAAATATATTGCATGCCCTCCTGATAATCAGGAGGACACGTGCCACCTGGGAACTTATATTAATGCAAATCAACTTTTGGGCAAAGGATTGCCTTTTAAACACTGAAAAATTAAGTAATGATCAGGCCGAAGCTATTGACCTGTTGGACAACTGTGGAACTTCTAAAAACTTTTTAAGAGAGGGGCAACTTTGAGACATCAAGGTTTTCTCATAAAAATTCAGATTTTTTTTTTCTTTAAAGCTAGTTGGAAGCTAGAACAGTGATGCATATCTATAATCCCACCGCTCGGGAGACTGGGACAAAATTATAGGGCTGCACACAGCTTTGGCTCCATAGTGAATTCAGGGCCTGTCTGGATTGCGTAGTGAGACCCCAACTCAGAAAGAAAAATAAAAAGACAATAGGAATTCTCATTCAGCATTCACTTGGCAGTAAATTGATGGAGAAGTGGACCTCTCCCATGGGAATGTCTTGATTTTCCATAAATGTAGCATGTATAGAATAAAACCTAGCTGGGCGTGGTGGCACACGCCTGCAATCCCAGCACTCGGGAGGCTGAGGCAGGAGGATCGGTGCAGGTTCAAGACCAGCCTGAGCTACAAAAGTGAGCTCAAGGCCAGCCTCAACTGCATAGTGAGACCCTGTCTCAAAAAGACAAAAAACAAACAAACAAACAAACAAACAAATAAATAAATAAATAAATAGTAAAATAAAACCTACCCATCATGCACCACTCCACATTATTAGCCTGACTTCTATAACCTTGATTTTTAAGGTCCTCCTGTGGATCCTTGGTATTTACATGGCCGGTGTTCATGCCTGGTTATTCATCATGAGCCATGAAGAGTATCCATAACAGAATAACTTAATTTTCTTTGGTCCCAAACTGGAGTAGTGTGCAGTGTGAGACTCATGTGCAAGTCACTTGGCAAGGGAGGGAGGACCGCAGCTGCTGTCTGTGGTCTTGACTCCCTGCCTGTCCTGTACCTGCTGGAGTCATGCACATGTGAGTCTGAGAAAGAGGCTCTCCCTCCAAAAGGCAAGTCCCTGGCTGGTCCTGGTGACTGATTAAGAAGACACCAAAGAAAGGTATGACAGTTCTTGGCAGAGAGACAGCTAGAATATGCACCATGAATGGGTGCATTGTGTAGAAAAATAAGAAGAATGACTTAAGAGTCATTTTCTGTGAGTCTTTGGTAAATAGATTTTCTTCACTGGTGTGAGAAAGAGAACGTTAATGACAGGGCGTTAGGTTCTATAAGGTGGAAATTAAAGTGTGGCTTTTGAAATGATCACCAGTTAATAAAGTTGTGAGTATGATCTACTTAGTAATCATTCACACATTGCTGAAGACAGAGGTGGGTTAGCACTCCTAGGTGCATTTCAGAGAATGAAACAAGGGAAATTTTTCTTTCTGTTTGCAGCCCGTGGACAAGGCCACAGCTGAACGGGAGCGGGAGGCCGAGAGGGAAAGGGATCGCCACTCTCCCTTTGGCCAGCGACACCTGCATACGCACCACCACACCCATGTTGGCATGGGCTACCCTCTTATCCCTGGTCAATATGACCCTTTTCAAGGTCAGCAGCTCAGTCATTGTGGTGTCTGTTTCCATTCTCCTCTGGGAAACTGTTGCTGAAACTACCTGACATGATGTTTTAAATATTGTACTGAACTTTAAATTAACATCAGCTTTGGAAAGGGCAAGATTTTGTTTTACCACTTATTTGTTAGTATTTCCAAGGCTATTCCAAGATCTTTGTACTCTATGAAGACATGAAATGGCTACCATTTAATCACTGGCACTGGCTGTTGTTATCAGGGCTTACTGTTCTCTCACAGATTAAGGGTGCTGGCCAGGGCTGGGAGCACTGAAAATAATAATCAGAAGATCTGAGAGCTGCTGTAGAGGAAGGGGCGGGATAGTGGGAAGCTTTGGTGAAAAAATTTTTTTTGGTTTTGGCCTTCCTATCTCTAAGTTTTCAATGCTTTTCCTATGCAAGTGTTGGGGGGAGGGAGAGGATTAAGTTTAATACTTTCTAATCTAATTCAAGGGCTCTTCACAGCCCTTCACTGCTATGGCTCTCACTAAAGAGAAAGGTCAAGAAAAAGAAATCCGTTTTAAAAATCTGTCGACTTGACATAGGGAGCCATCAGTTCGTCATCTGCCAGGTGAGCAAATCACCTGACAAGGTATGGGTGGAGGCCTAGTATTCCTCAGCAGTCCCACTGCCAGGGATCCTGCTGTCTCTGTCACCTTCGGCTGTAATAACAAAATAGCACAGATAACCTTGCGTTAAATAACAGAAGTTCATTTTCTCACAGCTCTCGAGGCCCAGGTTGGCAATGAGGTTCAGTTTCTGGTAGTCTGTTGGCAACCTCGCTCCCAGTTCTTGGCACGCTTATGGGGCGAGGAAGTCCGAGCTCTGCCGTGTGATTTTAGGAGGACGGGAGTCCTCTTTAGCTGTTCATATTAGGATGAGACCTTTGGGAATTACCTCCTGCTTGCATCTTGTTTCCAAATGCAGTGAAATTGGAGTTTAGGGTCTCTGGAGTTTAGTCTATAACTGTAGCCAGATTCTTAGTTGAGTTTTCATTACTTGATGTCAAGCAGTGGTGTTAAGAGAGTATCTCTACTTTTGAAACAATCTATATCGAGTGTGAGCTTGGATACTTGGCAAGAAAAGGGTTCTGTTTCCAACACATTATGATCACACTTATTCATACATCATAACTGTGTGTGGAGAGAACATTTAACCACTTTTGTGTTGCTGTTGTCGCGATTCTGCATTGTCCTACATGACCTCTGAGAAGAAAAAGTGTGTCCACACAGAGGATGTGTAAGAAGTGGCGAAGCTCCTTTAGGTTTACTTTTGTTTACTTGATGTTTCCCAAGACTGTTTTCTATAGAATTTAAAAGAATTCTCTTTTAGACACCTTAATGCCATTCGGGGAACTATTTTAGTCTCTGTTACTTTTGTCTTGTAGATTAAGGCTGTTTCGAAGGTTGACTTACTACTGATTTCATGTACTTCATTGGGTGCATTGTGTTAAATTACTGGAACAAATATTAAAGTGATCAAAGTTATTATAAAAGTATTGCCTTGTAAGGAGGTCGCATATTTCGTCTGTGTTTCCCTCTGACTTTGATTCCTGTTTTTACCTGGTACTTATTGTTTCTGCCAAGCTTACTCAGGAATGTGTGCAAACCTTTCAGCACTTCACAGAGCTAGAGAGATAGAATGTTATATCCTCTCTGAATAGCTGTTGAGAAAACTGCAGCATATTCAGTCAAGGGGTAGACACTGCTTACACTCGCTGGTTTGTCCTCTGTCCTTATAGCATGAAAAATTTCCTGTGTGCTAGGAAAGGGCAGATTGCTCCTGCTGTGCCTGCAGCCTCTGCTGCCCACTGTCCACTCTTCTCTTAGAGTGTCTCAGAGCCCCTTTCTGTCCCCCACTAGGCTTGACCTCCGCTGCCCTCGTTGCCTCTCAGCAGGTGGCTGCTCAGGCATCTGCATCAGGAATGTTTCCTGCACAAAGAAGGTAAATTTCCTTTTCATTTTGAATTAGTTTTCTAGACACAGACATTTTAGTGACTTTACCGGAGTCAGTCAGAATTGGCTTTTTAGATGAAAACTGTAGTTCCTTGGGTTCCCAGCCTT